>VOQJ01024921.1:0-10512 GCA_015052665.1 Apistogramma diplotaenia | reverse complement strand
ACCTGGAGGAAGCTTGAGCACGAGCAGGTAACAGAAACGAGGGGTGAAAAAACAAAAGGGAGACAGAGAGTGGGACTGATGACGAGAGGAGAGGAGACATACGGACAGACACAGTCCAACAGATGGAGAGCTATGGGGATATTTGGAGGATACATGAGGCAGTTATCAACCTATTTGGTTTCTTCTACAGGAGCGCCCAAGTGTCACTAATGGCAAAGTAGGGGCTGGTAAACACATTTCTGTGACAGCACGACGCTGCCGAAAAACAAATCAAACTCTCTTCTCGCATTTCACACCCTCTCAACCCTTTTCTCTCTATCTCCCTCAATTACTCATTTCTTGCCACTCTGGTTTTCCGCCTCCCTCTTTCTCTCTCTGTCTCTGCCTGGTCATCTCCGTCTTTTCCTGCCTTTCTGTTGCTTTCTCCTCTTTACTAGCTTCACTATCTTCGCCTGCTGGCTCTCTCTCGCTCCTTTCCACTGTGCACACCCAAAAATGAAAAACAAGCCCATATGTGTGGGGACAGCAAGCAGAATTGCACTCCTGATGTTCCCGTGGAGGCAGTAAAGCGTCTCTCTACAGGCCGCGCCCACTTCAGCCCCGCTCAGGACATGTGGACAGTTGGCAAGCGCTGCAGCGCTGAACAGCACGGTGGCTGCTTTCTGGCCGGGTGTACTGTGATGAGACTGGGAGTATAATGAAGCTGCTGGGTCCTTGTGTAGACTCGCTGCCCCATGTACAATGGCTGTCTGAGCTGCTGGTGCAGAGCAGGATGAAAGGTTTGTAGGGTCCTCTTGGAAGAGACGAGGATAATTGGAAATTCTGTTTGTAAAAGAATTTGATGAAGGCCAAACAAAACGGCCTCAGAGCTGATTCTGATTGATATACATTATAATAGTAATAATAATAATAATGTGCTCCAGTCAGGCCCAAATGTAGCTCTACCTTACCTATCAGCATCCTCAAATCTCTTCTTAATACCCGACATGTCAGATGGCCTCAAGACAGTATCTCAGCATCAGCTGAAAGCATCAAAGTCAGTGTTAGCCTCTCCAGAGACCTCGCCTTCCCTCACAGCCTTTAGCTTGGGTTAAAATCGTTTTAAACACAGAGCTCACCTCTTTCTGACCTTTACTTCAGGAGAGCTTTACACACACGTGTGCTTGTGTCACTTCTTCTCACACTCATTGCCTGTTGTCCTTCAACTTATCGATCTAGGAGTTACATTTTCTTCCCCTCTGTTTTTTTCCTTTGGAGGAGGTCAGAGCACAGATGGCTAACTTACTCGACACTTTAAAGAGAGCAGTGGTATTAGATTAAGTGGACTTTAGATTAGGTTTTAGAGAATTACTGTGTGATGTGACATTGCTCGCATTTTGGATTTCTGTTCTCACAGAGCCCAGTGTGCTTTAGTGAGCTGCGCTCTTGTGGCAGCATATACAAACAGTCTTTTTATAAACCGAGATCCAAAAAAGGTTAGAAGCTATGTAAAATCAGCACTCGGTTCATAAGCCCTGAGTGAGTTTGGGTGTCTCTGTGTGCGCTGCAATCCATTTGCATGCGAGAGGCCACACACACACACACACACACACACAGGTTCGGTCACAGGTAGATCCCAGGTTTTTAAACAGTTATCTTTATCTTACTTGAATATTGATGTTGGACGGCATTTTTCAAAACTCATCAGTCAAACCAACTTCGGGGTTTGAGCCCAGAACTGAACATCAAACAGGGGGGAAGCACTGAAGTTGGACGTTCCTCCAAATATTTAAACCGAATGTACTCCTTTGATGCCAGGCTTACCAGAAGATGCTCAAAAAAAGTATTTAGCCACATTGTAAGTGTCATACAAAACATACATCAGCACAGTGGAAATGCTGCTCCAGAGTTACAACAACGCCAGTGTATCACATGTGCATTAAAATACAGCTCAAATGCTCAGCCGAGGCCTTGTTTTGACACCACATTACACTAATTCTGACAATGTGGCACAGATGTTTTTAGCTCCGATCGCTCCCCCCTCGCTCAGTCCCTCCCGCTCTGCTCCTCACATCGCACCCTGCATGCATTCTGTTATCAGGAAAGGTGTCGGAAGAATGTGCTTAGCACTTCCACCGAGCAGTGTGTATATATGTGCCTGCCCATATTTAGCGAGGTGACACTTTGGATCGACCGTGCGCTACTACTGGGAATGACGCGAGAGTGTGAAGGGTCACACGGGTCACTAAGTTACTAAATACTGCCGAGGGAAAGTCGGTAGGTGGTTGCTGATGTTTACAGGGGCCCTCGGTAACACCTACTCAGCTGACGGTGTGACTGCGCGTGTGTGAGCTGGTGTGATTGCGCTAACATCTTCCTGGACTTTCATTCTTCTGAGGAACATTAGTAACAGACCAGAACAGTCCCATCTGCCACTGCTCCGTCCTTCGGTCTGCCTCCCGTCCTTTCTTCTCTCCTTGTTTAATCATTTCAGCTTCTCCTCACATCCGTTTCCAGTCAGTGCCTCTTGTTTTCAGTTCGCTTTCAAGGTTTCTTTTCTCTCTTTTGAAAAAGTTCCAGACATCCTTTTTTCATTTCTTTTATTTTGGACTTTTTTTTGCATTTCCTACCTTATTCTGTCATTTGCACCACCTGTCCTTGTACTGCCATCCTCTCCTGCCACACGCATACACACTTTCATTTCCTTTTAAACTTACATACTGGATTACAAACCCCCCCACTTGTGAGTGCGCCCCCTGCTTCTGCCTCTGTCTAAACATGCGTCTCTCTCCCCGTTTCCCTCCCTCTCACCCTCTTTCATATACACGGCGGCGCTGCCAGCGTGGGGAATGGCAAAACTGAAAACAATAAACGTTATCACAACAGCCACTGAATTCAGAGAGATAAGAAATTCATTAGGCGCCAGCTTGCTAATGACGTGCAAAGAGATGAAATTATGGCAAGGACAAAAAGGGTGCAAGAGACGGGAGGTGGAGGAGGAAGGAGGAAGGAGGAGAGGTGAAATGAGGAGGAATGCGGGGTGGAAAATGTTCCCGAGGATGGGCCACCAGCTCGATTGGCTCGTGACCTCTGCGAGTCGAAGACGAAAACAAGGTTTTACTTGTATGACAAGAGGTTTTCCTCTCTGTCCATCTTCTTCCCTGCCTGTCTGATGCTCACATTAACTTAATGTGCTCCAAGTGAAGACCCTCTGCCTCGGTCCGGCATGGGCGAGGAGGCAATGAGAGAGAATCTGCGTGTTTCATTTGAGGATTATTATCTACCTGCATTTTGTGCTGAGGACAATAAAACAGAGCTCCATCTGTGGCACATCAACCACGGAAAACCTTAATCCCGATGTCAGAACCTCTGCATGCTTAACATCCCCTCCTAAACACAAACACACACACACTCATTGTGCATACGCATCCACCATCTGGTGCCAGTCCTGCCCCATGTTTAGACCCCTCTGTCCTGTGCTGGATTACCCTCTCAGTATTTACATCTCCCAAATCCAGCCAGCAGCCTCTGATAGGGGCCATCTGTAATCTGAAGGTTATATTTGCTGCATGTGTGTGTGTGCACGTGTGCATGTGTATGCTTGTGCTTTTGTGTGTGTGTGTGTGTGTGTGTGTGTGTGTGTGTGTATCGGCCTGTAATTTGTTCCCGCTCAGCATGGGGACAGTATCAGCGTCCGTGACATCTGTTCAACACAGGGCCTACACAGCAGAACTGAGCACATCATCTGCACTGTGCAGCACAGGGATAATGCAGTCTCACACACACACACACACACACACTTGTATATGCATACGAGTGCGTGTGCATGGATACAAGGGCAAAAGCACATGAATTCAACTAAAACTGGAGTGTTTCACAGATGCTGCAGGACTTTTAATGCACGTTTGCCTACTCGGATATTTACTGGATGAAGATGCGTCGTCTCCCGTGTCCCTCATTCCAATTAAGGATAAAAAAAACGAACTCAAAACAAACCCAACAAAGGGATGTTTGTTTGTCCACGTTGTGAATATGATTTGGGGATATTCAATCACATACTTCTATGATACACGAAGAAGAAAACTGATTAAATGTGATTTTTATTTTGGATCACTTTTGGTTAAGGAAACGTAATTACACTGCCTTTTGCTAAAAAAAATATCATTAGAGACCTCGCTGATTTAATGAAGGTCAAATTAAATTAAACAGATTTGATTTTTGAGCATTAATTTAGTCGATTAATCAATTTAATTTACTATTACACTTCCATATGGCTACCGAGGAGCAGAGATTTGAAAAGGAGTCTGACGAGTAAAATACTTTTTTTTTTTTAATCTACTAAATATTGCATTTCCCATTTCTGCAAGCCTTATCTACGTATCTACAACAGCTTTTTTCCAGAGCTGAGGGGTCCTGATGGCTCATCCATCCATCCTTTTTTTTTTCCAATGATCCATATCAGCGTCACGGGAAAGCCGGGGCCCATCCCAGCTGTCGCGGGGCAAGAGGCAAGGTTAAACCCCGGACAAGCCTAAAAGTGATCAGTAAAGTATTCAAATCGATTCTTAAACAATCGGGAAGAGCTGGACAGAAGCCAGATTGAGGTGATGTGATGCTATCTGCTGAAAGCGATAAAGAAGCCTCTCTGCTGCATCCTGAACCAGTGGGAGGCGAGAGAGTGGCTTCACATGTTTTTCATCTTTTATTTTCCCGATAAAGCTCAAGCTGACAGCTCGCTAACATGCAGCTCCTCTGCGCCGACTCAAAATATTTCTTTAAGCACAAAAATCGTGAACTGCTCATTTCATTAACATGCAGAGCCTTTTTTTTCATGTTTACTTCAAATATTTAAAAAAAATACTATTATATTGGCGCGGATGCTTGCAGGGCATTCATGCTGCATCCGTGTGTATGTAGATGAGTGTGTTTGCATGCGAGCCGTACCACTGTGCACATCTGTGTGCGCTCTAACAGTAAACTCATCCCCATTCCATTGAGAGAGTTGCCACAGCAGGCAGGGGAAAAGGTTCTGAGGCTAAATATGCACATGTGCAAGTCCACTGTTTCTGGCCAATGATGACAACAACTCGAGCAGAATCCATGCAGAGAAGGAGGACAAAAAGACTGGAATAAATTTACAGCTCAGCCGTTGGATGTGGCGAAGATGAAGTGATGTGCTCTGCTAAAATGAAATATGATGGCGAGGGTGCCTAGTTGCTTTTCCTGCCTGGCACAGGAAGAGCCCATCTGGAGTTGAATGCTGGATGTACTCAGTTGTTGTGCTGCATGTTGTCGTAATAGCTCTTGTCACTGCTGTTGTTGCTCTTAATGCTGTTATTATTATTGCTGAAGCAACACACAGGCCAGTTTACAGGGGCACATGAAAGGATATCATCCTCCTGATTTAAGATGCTCTGCTGAAGATTAGACTGGTAAGAATAGGTGAGGAGTTTATCATGTGAACTGGGAGGCTGAAGAGCAGTGAGACACTGGCTGGCAGCTGCCCCGTACGACTGTCACATCCCGCCACCCGCCAGCAAAGCAGAAGGAAGCCACTCGTCATCACTGTGACAACCAACGCGTGACGAGAGGAGGGAGGAAACGTATCCATCAAAAGATGATGCAGGGATGAGTGCACTCCTCTGGCACACACACACACACACACACACGCATAATGCTTTCATATTTCATTTGGGTCATCAAGAGCAACTGTCTTCGAGAGGAAATCTCTGACTGAATCGCGTGCTTTCTTCACTCAACAGTACAGTAATGTATTTTCCTCCTAATGAAGTGACTGTAACCCCCCATCAGGCAAATGCTCAGAACACAAAGACAAACAGGGGGAACATTAATTCAAGTGTGAGCTGAAAACACTCAAAGCCAGAGGAACTGTGAAGCCACGTGCCTTTGGCTTCACAGATGCATTTGAAGGAAACTAAACTAGAAGCTTAAAAATAGCTTTGATGCATATATAGATTCTTTTAACATGTGAAGCTGTCTGGTTACAAGTTGTCACACTGTCCAAAATGTAGAAATTAGGGCAAAAAGCTTCTTGTGTTGAATATTTCTGTTGTACACTGCAGTCTTCTCTTTAACTGGAAAACCTGCCTGCTGGCACACTTTCCCTCTCAAAGGGGAAGGTTGCTATTCTTTGCTGAGACTTGAATGATGTGCAAACATGGTCTGGAAACTCTGAGCACTGAGCACCATCCAGTGGTTGACTATGTGTTTAGTTGTCACAGAGAGCCTGTGGCTGCACAGAGGAACTGGAAAACATAATGCATGAAGGCACTTAATTATAAAAGGGTCTCAAGGGTTTAGTGTTTTGTAGCCTTACACTCTGCTTTACTATTAAAGCTGCTCTAATCCATAATTTTATAGCAAGTAACACTGTATTTAGAGAGCACATTTCATTGCACAGAGTGCAGCACGACATAAAATGTACAACTAAATCCATGGACAGACAAGCCGGTGAATTAATAGAATAATTAAGAAACATTAATCACTGATGAAAATAAACTGAAAGTCCAAGAAGTAGTTGCCAAAATAAAACACAAAACATGGCTACATGTAACGTGGCTGTTACAGGTTTAAAGCCAAGAAACAGCACTGTCATTCAACTGGAAGAGAAAAGTTAAAATTCTGTTCAGTTCGGTGCCAAATCACAGCTGCACTCACATCAAAGTGCTCTGTAATGTCAGGCAAAGACCCTACAGTGAGATTCTGGGGGAAACCTCAACAATCAAGCAAGCACTTTGCTGTTAACAGACAAAAACCTCTGGCAGAAGCAGGCTCAGAGAGGCAGCCGTCTGCCACGACTGGCTGCAGGCTGAAGGGAACGAGAGAAGAAAGTATTTGGAGGCAGGACAAAGCACAGACCAGGGGAGTGATAAAACAACAATGACACACTGCGTTGGTATATAATTATGAAGAAGTACTCAGTGCATCACATGAAGTCCTGCAGTAGCCTGAACCTATAGCAGCAGAACGCTTCAGGCTCAGGTTAATTGTAATATGAGGTGTCTGAGATATGGCATCATTCAGTCTGTTGTCTGCGAGAAGTATTTTAAGTTCAGTTCTGAGTTTAACAGCAAAGAGAAACAAAGCAGTCTGTGTCAGCACAGCTGAGGCCTTTTCACAGAGCTTTTAGAACAACCTGATAATAACCAGGTACAATAGTTCAGCCTAGAAGGAATAAAGGCATGAAAGCATCACCCTGAGACAAGATGTTTCTCATTTTAGAAATTCTGTGCAGATGAAGGCAGTCCTGTTTGATGAATGTGCACACTGAAGGACACATCCTGCTGAAAAATGAATGTTGCTAATGAGTTTTAAGTATCTTGCAGCGACTGTTTGTTGCGATTTGGTGCCATATAAATAAAACTGAACTGAACTGAAATGACTCCCAGGTCCCCGACACAGTGTGCAGGAGGTCGGGGTTCTGGTGGCTATTCTGTGAAACTAAATAATTAATTAAAGTCTCTATTAAAATGAGTTGCTGAATTTGCAGGTTGGTGCCTATTGTAAGTGGTAATTAGACTTGGGAGGAAGATGGGTGCACTGCAGTCATAAAGGGATGTTCATGGTCAGCAACAATACTCAGGTAAGTTGTGGCATTTAAACAGTCTTCTAACACAGGATGGATCTTCTGCTGCCCTCCTACCAGCTCAAAGCGGTCTGGCCCTTCTGCTCGGACCTCTGGCACGAGCCAGAGAAATCTCCTCTTCTTCCAGGCCCGTCTCTGTACACCCCTTGAGATGGTTGTGTGGGAAAATCCCAGTAGGTCAGCAGTTTCTGAAAAGAGCCTTTTGGAGAAGATGACTCATTCTACCTGTTCAGAGATTCACAACCCACAGTCACCAGCTGCTTCAACCACTGGGTGGATGCTGCCCCCTGCAGATTAATAAAAGCAGTGCTGATAGAAATAATCAGGGAAATTTTAAACTATTTTTTATGTTCAAGAAGGTAAAAAAAAAAATCACTACATCTTGTGATGGGAAGGGTAATTGTGGCTAAAGTGAGAGCCAGCAGTATTAGTGAATGAGGGATGAACTATAGAAGACCAGGGGCTTGGGGAAAAACACACACACATGCATACACACTAATAGGCACTCGCATGGGGGCAGAACAGTTCAGTGTCATCATTTGTCTTTCTCTCAGAGCGACAGCAGTTCCTCTGAACCCTCTGGTGTGCACAGCTTCATTAAGAGGAAGTCATAGATGGCCAAAGGGTAAAGGAGAAGCACTATCACTGCAAAAGAAATAGAAATGGCATTAATATCAGCAGGAACTTCCTTTAAGCTTGAAATAAAAAGCCCCGAAAACATGCAAGATCCCCATGGTTTCTTGGGCTTGGCATGTGAGCACTCGTGACTGTCGAGTGATGCACAGTTTAAAAAATGAACGAAACAGAAGAGTGAGATTTTAGATTTGAAACACAGTGTCACGGCCCCACGGTTTTGTGTAGTTAATAATTTTTGCATTTCTGTGAATGTTTTTGTTCCTGTTTGCTTTCTGTTCCTGTTGGAGTTTATTTTTTCTTCCTGTGTTTTCAGTTGTCTGTGGCCTCCCCGTCGTAATGCTAGTTGCATTTCCTTCCTTCTTTCCTTCCCATTATTTGCAAAGTAAACACCCAACAACATCAGAAAGACAACAGCAACCGTCGGAAATCCCCTGCGAGTGGGTACTCTGGCAACAGTGGGAAGGAAGAACTCTCTTTGAGCAGGAAGTTACCTCCTGCCGAGCCAGACACAAGGAGGGGCAGCAATCTGCAGCGACCAGTTAGGGGTTGAGAAGAAGGAGAACTTGAAGAGACAAGAATGACAGCTCATAGGTTGCTGTAGTGGCATGGACATGCATCATGAGTAAACAGTGGAATGTAGAGAAGAAATAGTCAGTGCATCATGGGAAGTCCTGCAGCCGCCTCCCTGTAGCAACTTAATAGTATATACTCATAAGAAATCGATCAACTCTTTAAAAAAAATAAAGCAATTTGGACCAAGTGGACAATAAACCACAGCACAGTACCAAGGATCCTGATTACTGACTTTAAGCAGCTACAGTTCACAAGAAGAAAGGAACAAAGAAAAATGTCTGAACTTCACTGAACAACATGAGAACCAGCTCCAAAACCCTGCAGCAGACCTCCTCCTCAACCAGACCTGCTGGCCTGCAGCCCAGCTCCTCATGCACCCAAACCGCTGGACTCTCAGTGTTTGGGTTTGGTTTGTACCCTGCCTCTCTATGGAAATGATTCACGCTCCACACCAAACCATCACACACTGATGATATATGCCAGTTAAACCTTTGGACACACTTCCTCAGGAACAGTGAGACATTTGCTGACTTCTCAGTGCAACTTAACAAGACACATGCAGGTCCATCAGTGATTGTGAGCTAGTGCAGCGTTAGCATACAGCAAAAAGCTGTTCTGACCTCAGCAGTAATGAACATCGTGGCAAAAACCACTCGACTGCAGAGAAATGACAGAAATGAAATAACAGGTGAAATAACAACTTTGAAAGTTTCTTCATGTGGAAAATATTTGAATGTGCAAAATATTTGACTGCCATAATGAAATTTTATTGGAGTCACCTCTGCCACAGAGGAATGGATTCATTAGCGCCTCAGAAACTGACATTTACAGGTACTTAAAGGCATCGGTGCTTGGGAGAGTTCAATGAGACTATACACCTGAACATTAGTAGTTCAAGGTGAACTGGCCTTCAGAGAAACCACAGCAGAGACGGATAAAAGCAAGATTTTGAGGGCAGCTACTTTGGCAAGAAATAGATATCATAGCAGTGTCCAGCTGTTTTTTGTTTTTTTGCTGTGTCTGTTGGAGGTGCAGAGACGATGAACCGATAAGTAATCTACATGCTGGTTCCCTTGTGGTGTTTGAAGGAGTATGTGTGATGGTGCAATGGTGTGATGGTGTGATGGTGCGATGGCGTGAATGCACTTTGGGGTACATGAGAAAACACTTAGCGGTTAGCAGAAATTTAAAAAAAGGAGCGAACGTGCTGAAACGATATTGTAAACTGAACAAGCTATCTATATATAAATTTTATCTTAATCTTAAAAGAAAATTAAAAATATATAGAGGAAATGTCTTTATTTCTAGTTGAAATAAAAATATTTCCTAGATGAAATCATACTATTTTAATGATGTGATGTGCAAGTCATGCACTTACATGTTCTTCTCCATTATGCTGACGGTTGTTATGCTGACAGCACCATCGTGTGCAGCTGAGCACAGAAACAAAATGTTACATGAGCGTTTATCTCCACAAAAATATATTTCAGAAGGTTGTTTTTGTTGTAGATTTTTTAAAATTAATATAGAATCATGAAAAGTTTTATCTGGATTTTATGGTAAATTGTACTAATTTCATTTCACAGGCACGGCCTGTTTTTCAAAAATGTAAATATAGCAATTTACCTACTTTTTAATAAATATTTTGTTTTAGGCAAAACCAGGAAAAGTCTTCAGTCCGTCCTCTGCCCAGTGTGAAGGCAAGAGGCCACAAATAT
>VOQJ01024920.1:0-10846 GCA_015052665.1 Apistogramma diplotaenia | reverse complement strand
GTGTTAGCGTGAGGGGTCTGTCACAGACAGACGTGGTGTCATTGGAGCTTCCGTAGTTGGTCACACCAAGGCGATTCCCATAGT
Source organism: Apistogramma diplotaenia (assembly GCA_015052665.1). Classification (NCBI taxonomy): domain Eukaryota; kingdom Metazoa; phylum Chordata; class Actinopteri; order Cichliformes; family Cichlidae; genus Apistogramma; species Apistogramma diplotaenia. The sequence goes on along the minus strand of VOQJ01024920.1, from coordinate 10,762 downwards.
GAAACACCGAGCGAAGTTAGAAAAAGAACTCACCATATTCCGCCAAGTGCTTGTTCTTTAAATGCCGTATTAAGTTTGTTGTGTTGAAGGATTTTGCCGTACTTCCTCCACGAGGTATTTTTTTGTTGCACGTCTTGCAGTTTGCAAACTTGGCATCACTCTCAGACGGTGAAAAACGTCCAGACGGCAGACATGTTTGTTTATGATCTGCTCCCTCTACGCGCCTGCGCAATTTCTTCCCACTGCGGGGGATCGGCGGGGTGATCGGCAATGGAAGGCATTTATCGGAAATTCCGATCACATACTTTTTCACGAAAATCGGCCAATTTTGATCGGTGATCGATCGATCGGAGCACCTCTAGCTCAAAGTGTTTGATCTTCTCCAAACATAGGGCTGTATTTTATATCTGAACATCTCCACCAAAGGACATTATTCCAGACATCTTGTGGTTTATTCAGATGCAACTGAATGATGCAAGAAGTTTTCTCTTGGCAACCTTTTACCATTTAACATGCTGACTGAGGCCTGTAGAGTCTGCGATGGAGCTCTGGGGGGGGGTTGCAGTTTTTGTCCTTTGGAGTGAATTCACTGGAACGTCCACTCCTGGGAAGACTGGCAACCGTCTTGAATGTTTTCCACTTTTGAATAATTTTTCTCACTGCAGAGTGAAGGACTTTATATTGTGCCAAACTGCCAAAACGTCTGTTTTCATAGAGGTGCTCACACATGCTGATGATCATTTAATCAAGTGCACTCGATTAGCAGCACCTGGCTGCTACTCAGCCTCTTAATTCCCATGGAGGCAGTAAGGGTGCACTCTTTGAAGGAACTGCATTGTCTTACAAAAATGTTCTTTTTCACATAGATATAAGAGAGACTAAAATGAGAACGTTTGCAGCTGCCTGGATAGCCTGTTAAATTCAATACAGGATGATAATAGCACTGCCTGCATAAAAAAGGCAAAGCATGCAACATGGGTTTTGCTGATGAATGCACTTCAGAGTAAGGACAGTATTAAATTCACAAGCCTCATGTTCCAGTGTTACCATGATGTCGTTAAAGTTGGGCATCTCAAAAGGTAAGCCTTGAAGTCATTTTGGAGACACTGCTCTAATCTAGCAGAAAAGTTCAGCATCTTTTTATAAAATCCTTTCATGTAAGGATGTGGTTTCTTGGCATGCTTTCACCTGTGTGTGTTACAACAGTGCTGGGGGAAGGTGATTTTATAGGCTGGATATTGATCAAACTTGACAGTCTGGTTTATGTCAACACAACTACAACTTTAATACAAAATAACATGAGGAAATTAAACCCCCAGTAGTTAAAAATGCTGCTTTTGCTCACCACTAACTCGCCTCCTCTTGTCTCTTTTAGGTTTGTTCAGCTTTGTGTTTGGCCTCATAGGCATGACGATATATGATGGCCAAAGAGTGATACAGTCGGGGATGTTTCAGGGCTACAGCGCTATTACCTGCACAGTTGTTGTCTTACAGGTTGTGTCATTGTATCATTACATGTGAAGCTGTCAGTGAAACGAAGTACATGCATCTTCAAGTTTGCCTTCATCTCGCTTGTTTGTCTGCAGGCTCTCGGCGGGCTGCTCGTTGCATTAGTCATTAAATATGCCGACAACATCCTCAAAGGATTTGCCGCCTCAGTGTCAATCATGGTGTCGTCACTCATTTCATATTTCCTTTTGAAGGACTTTAACCCCACTGGGTAAATACAAACACACTTGTGCACCACACAAGTTTGTTTTTTCTTTCCATTTGTTAATACTTCATCGGTGGAGAACATGGTATTGTCGAGGATTTTACGCCTGGCAGCTTTACTCTAGGCTGAAATACAGTTATGTCCATAACTCATTATAAGGAAAACTTTTATTTTATTTTTTACTTAAATTACTTGATGAGTCCATCACCACGTTCCTCCACCCCCACCTTGACTTTTCTGGATCTTCATCAAGTTTTGTATCGATTTAAAAAACATACAAATTCCAGTTTAAACACCTCTTTGGTTTACAATCAAATGCCCTCCAAACGAATGATGTCTGCCTCACGTTTAATGCTAATCAGCAAATATTAGCATGCAAACGTGTTAAAATGACAGTGCTATGAAACAGTTTTTTGCCCCTTTCATGATTTCTTATTGTTTTCATATTTTTCACACTTAGATGTTTCAAACTAATTTTAATATTGGACAAAGATAATCAGGGTAAATACAAATGCAGTTGTGAAATTATGTCATTTATTTGGGCTGGTTGTTGCACCCTTGGCAGTCAAACATTTGCAATAATTGGCAACGAGTCTTTCTTGTCACTGTGGAGGAATTTTGGTCGACTTTTCCTCACAGATTTTTAAACATTTAATCTACACTGTGATGTTTTCTAGCATGAATGGTGTGTTTAAAGGTAATTTCAATCAGATTAAAGTCCAGACTTTGACTAGGCTCCAACACCATTATTTTAAATGATTTGGTGGAGTAATTTTTGTAGTTCAGCCGCTCCTGGAAAGGTTCACCATTGTTCTGATTCCTCCCTTTGGGGGGATAGTGGCTCTTAGCGTGGATCTTAGAAAGAGCTTCCAGACTGATAGGTGTCAGTGACCGTTTCTCAGCTGTTTCTTTAGATTTTGGCACGATGTGTTGCTTTTTGATATTTCTGAGCTTACTTTACACTGTTAGACACAGGTTCTTTTTGAATGAAGTAGGCAGGTTCAACAGGTCAGAGCAGTGAAATTCAACTCAGCTTTCAATAAAAAAAATGTGGTTAACCACAGTTAATTGTTTAATTAGAAAAATGTAGAAAAAACTAGAAAAAATGAGGATGTGGATAAATACGCTTTCACAGCACTGCAGATAATAAACATGCCACCTTCTAATCTCTATGAAATCTTTGTAATGCAGCCTCACAGAGCAGCACAACTCTAAACTGTCATTCACACTGCTGTTTGTTGCATCCAATGTGATGGATTTTCTGTCTCTCTGTGTTCCTCAGGGTGTTTTTCTTAGGTGCAGTGCTGGTCATTGCTGCCACATTTCTTTACAGCTATGAGTGCAAACCTGCAAACAGCAGCAGCAGCAGCAGCCCCACCAAAGTGTAGCGAGAGACTTGTGTGAACTGTGTACCTGATGGACAGGCTTTCTTACTGTGAAGGGAATTTGCCACGTGGAAAAGCTGAATACAGGAAATGCATATGTGGGCAAACAAATACGTCCTTGTAAGTTGATATCTTATTTTTCTGTAAGAACACACAAAAGATGGTGGGAGTGACTGTTTGAAGTACATCTGATAGTACAGCTTTTCTTGTGAACTCGCCATGTCAACCTCCTAGTGAAGCAAAGTAAAGCAAGAAGGAGGAAATCAGAATGAAACCTTGACCTCGCAGACAAACCATTGTCAAATTAATTTATGTATGTCGGTATTCCAGTTGTGAATTTTCACCCCAGGAAGAACAGATGCTACATTTGAGCTTTGGGCTTCTAAAGTGACTGAAAAGGTTAAAGATTTATCTCTGAAGTTATCATATAATTTGAAGAAGTGTGGTATAAATTTAGTGCAAATAGAAGGCATTTCTTTAAATGTAAGCTGAGAAGTTTTGTAAAAGCACAGTAATTGCCTTCCTAGCCCCAACAAAAACCTGTTAAAATAATAACAAAGGAGGGTATCATCTCAGATAAAAGGATACCAGCAGATTGTTATCAGAGTATTCACATCATAGGCTTGGGACCATGAGCTGGAAACTGAAAGCAAAATTGCAAATCAGGTTGTGCAGACACTGCCACCTCACTAGATACACATTACATTTTGAGTACAGTCACTCACTGTCATGTGGTCAGTTTGAGATGATTTGTGACATGGGGCATTATCCTGCTGGAAGCTCATAAAGAGATGGACATGGTCAACAGCAATACTCAAGTAGGCTGCGGCATTTAAACAAGGCTCAGTTAGTGGTAAGGGGGCCAAAGTGTGCCAAGGAATCCCCGAGCCAATTACACCACCAGCAGGCTGAACTGTTGATACCAAGCAAGATGGAGCCATGCTTTCATGTCGCATTCTGTCCTGACTTGCTTAGCTGGCAGGACTGATGCTCAGTTTCATCTCGACCATGCCGACATGCTTAAATGCACTGCAGTGCAATTGGCTGATTAGATATTTGCACTAACAAGCAGCTGAATGGGTGTGGCTAATGAAGCAGTCAGTGAGTGTGCACGGAGATTAACAAACTATAATAAGTTAAAGATATTCAGGATATTCCCGACACTGGAACACATGGTGTGCAGAATGATTCCACTTGACCCAAAGCGATTTCTACTTTATCGTTTTTTGGGGGTTTTTTTTCTCCAGAGCAACATAGATATGGCAAAAAAAACAAATGAACAAATGATAATGAACCTCAGCCATAGGTCAAATGTTAAATGCTGGATAAGACAAATTGTGTCTTAGGAGGGTTTGGGGACCTTTTTTTTTTTACTTTTTTAAAAGAAACAAAAGTCCGTCTAAATAACTGTTTTTTATAATCCATGCAGTGTTCTGTTTTTCATGTTTTAAAGGGCAAAAACATTTTTATTACCTACTTGAACAATTTTCTGAAAGGGTATAAGAGCTGTTACCAATATGAGGAGCTTGTTGGCTTTTTGTTTGTGTATTTTCTTTCTTTGTTGTTAGTGTTTTTAAGTAACAATGAAGATATTGTCTGGGAACCAAAGAACTGTATATCTGTGAGACAGGGAATACTGTGTATTCAGTACATTTACAAAGCAAATGGGAATTAATGGTGCTGATCCTCAAAGAGAGGAGAATTCTTGTTAGTGCTTCCATCTAGTGGTGGAATGAGGAGCCAACTTGCTGCAAAGAGGAGGGATTACCTCTGTCCAAAGATGCTGAACATCCTTTTTTTTTTAATAAGATAGGATCTTATATAGAACTGAAATGACTGCTTTGATGTTGCTACTCACAGTCTCAACATTTATATCAAAAGCATATTTATATAATTTAAGGATTATTTAAATGCAAAAAATGGTCTTTATGTAACAACAAATGAATAAATTTATGCTGAAGCAACCAGCTGCCTTGATCTTGTCTTACATCAAAGTCTGTGTGCGTGTGTGTGTGTGTGTGTGTGTGTGTGTGTGCATGCGCGTACCCCCACACATACACTCTCTCTAATCCTTACACACAGAGCCAGGCACACCCATGAATATTTTGAACACTTCTTTTCTTTTTTCAGTTCCAGTTGCAGTGCACACACGAAAACCAAACCAGTCTCTATAGCAACAGATGGCTGAATGTGCTGAGGTGCTGTGACAAAAATGAAGACACACTGACTTAATATGACCTATTTTAACCTCTGTATATTTTTTAAATAGTAGTAACAATCATTTTTATTCAACAATGATCGCAACAGATAAAAGCAGCATAAAATGGTGTGTGTGTGTGTGTGTGTGTGTGTGTGTGTGTGTGTGTGTGTGTGTGTGTGTGTGTTGGGGGGAGAACATATTGCCTATTTCTCTGTTTTGTTGCAGTGTTTTTAGCAAATATATTCCAGACATGGATAATGTTTGCATAGTTGTGGATCTTAGAGAAGATTAGTGATGTATGGCCCTAGTGTGCGTGTATGAGGCGCACAGGCAGGGGAGAACAAGAGCGGGCATATGGGAAGGTGAGGCATGAACCCGGAGGGAAGCACAGATGGAGGATGAGTCATGTGACCTGTGAGGAGTGGCAGGCAGGGATCTGGACGTGGCCCAGGACACGAGAAGGTCTTCATCTGTATGTTTATCTGCAGAAATCTGCTGGAAAATAATCAGCATGATGTCATAGAACCAGTGCTGGCATGGATCCAAATAAAACCCTTTTCCAAAGTGGTGTCTTAGTTTCACACCAAGAAAACCATTACGAGTACATTTAGATTCCCTGATTGTAGTGCAACATCAAATGTAGCCTCAGTACAGTTTGGCCTTTTTCCACCTATGATATATGTGCCGACTGCTGTCGGCCTCTTGTTTTAAATCTGTTGTCCGGCACTACTCCAAGTCATTTACACTGCACTTATTGAACGCATAGCTGACATTATTTATTTAAGGTATCAACAGATCTGGCTCATCTCTCTGATAAATTTGACACCCATCCAAATATTCTATCAGCTGCACAACTGAGGCAAAAAAAACTAAGATGGGTGTGTAAGTTTGGTGTATTAGCAAAACTCAAGTGATAACTACAGCAGGTTGTATTTTTTCTTTTCTTCCAGACTTTTATGCGAGTTGTGTGTGCTCTCATTACAATCTGGTCGATGTAAGAGTTTATTCTTAACCTAAAAAGATTCATATAATACTTTGTCTCTCTTAAATGATCTGAATACATCCTTTAATACTGAGATTGCTGAAGGCCTTTGTTGGCACTGATGAGGTTTACCAGCCCTCTTTTTTTCCCTTTTTTTTTCTTTTTGGCTGACTTTTCAATCAAAATGTCTTCAGGTAACAAGTTATACAAAACAAATGCTATTCTGAAAGTTCTCCAAGGATTGTTCTTTTTTTGTCTTCCTCTCATTCTCATGCAATAAGGTCTACATAAGGATGCAGGATGCAGTTCTTGTGGTCTAATACCGCTGCGGTACATCTAAAAACAGCTTTCCTTCTCAACTAAAAGGCAGGCATAACTCTATATTCCAGTCCAAAGCACGTGAGCGGTCAAAAGAAGCTTTGATGCAGCTCCGGGTCCTCGACAATAGTTTGTTGTGGACTTCTTGTAGTATGTCAGATCCTGGATATAATATCCGCACCAGCTTATCAGAATAGTCCACTTGAATCATTCAGAAGCCACGGGGCAACCATTGGGCTTCATGACTTCATTACTTTCCTATCTCTTTACACTCCCCCCTTTTTTTTCCAAAGGGGAACAAATTATACTTTTATGTGTGCAAACATTTCACTCTCTTATTTTGGCGGTATGACAACAAGTGGCGCCCCTCTCCGTGGCCTCCACATTAGCACTTGGGCATCATTGGCGTTCGGCCTCCCCAGCGCGTTGGGAGGGATGGGTTCCTGGTAGTTGAGGATGTGCGGTTGCTCCTGGTAGGGACGACCCACCAATGAGGCCCGAGAACCCAACGGCATATCTGGATCCACAGTGATATCCACCCGCATCCGCCACCGCACCGTCTGCAACACTATACGCTCCTGGAAGAGGAGAGAGAGCCATCATGTCGATAAGGTCGATCCTGCATGTGTGTATTAATGATACAAAGAGTGTCTTGTTAAAGTCTCATTACACTGTTCAAATTGTGCTCTACTGCTAATGAATCTGAACAGTAATACGTTTCTAATGATCATTTAAAAACAAGCTGCCAACACAAAACGGATACAGGCATGTTCTCCTCCTATTCTTATACAAAATATATTTTCCAAAAGAAAATACGGGAATACTGAAAACATCCTGATGCACATTTTGTGCTGGACTGACTTTTTGAAGGCCACTGCAGCGGCTATATAAGGAGAGTTGAAGGCAATGATGTGATACTTTGTAACTTTACACCAGACTGGGAAAGTGCATGAGAAAGTGATTACATCATAGTCAGGCAGTGTGAAATGGAAAAGCGGTTTCTGAAGACATATGGCCATTTTATTTCTCTTATTATGATGTGGGAACAAAAGCCACTCTCACGGTGTTTCGGCCCTACCTTGGTGACAGAGTTCATGGCCACCAGCCAGGTGATGAAACTCTGGTCCCTGGTGATGTGGGTCAGCATGGGCGTGTTGCTGTTGCTGATGGGCACAGCCCAGGTCACACTGGGGTAGAAATTGTCGTTCATGCTGACCGTCAGACGGGACGGTTTGGACGTAGGGCCTGTGAGGGTGACCGTCTCCGTGGTGTTGCCGTACCAAGGGTAGCTGACGCCATCCGAGTCACTGATGGCCTTGACCCGACCCTCTCGCAGCTCTGGTAACTCCCAGCTGGACCTGTGGCAGTGCAGGGAGGAGGACACAGAGAAACAGAGGATGAGAAGCAGCACTAGGTGCAGGGTTGTGGTCTAGATGTGTGTGAGAAAACAACACACCCACCTAATGGCCCACATTAACCAAGTTAAAGTCTGATGGTGTCTTCTACACACTTACATGCCAATATCACCATAGGTATTGTAGAACTCCATCTGAGTACAAGCTTGGATCCAGCCCACCACCCAGGTTTCGTTGCGGGGCACTGGCGGCATCACAACTCCTGCTGAGGCCCTGAAGTATGGCGTCTTGTAGCGGAGCACAATCGGTGAGTTCTCCTCAATGATGGTGGGACACTGGTCAATAGAGGCAGACACCTCATACACTACAATGTTCTCCCGTCTGATGCGGGGCTTGCATGCAATGCTCTGAATACAGCCCATAGTGCAGGCGACAAGCAAAATGAGCAAAGCCAGAGAAGACTGGAGCGGATGATACCTGGCCAGTATGCACATCAGTCCCCTCAGGGTTCCACCCTTTCCTGAAGAGCAGATCTTATCCTTTAATTGCACATAATCACTGATTGGATAGCAGAAGAAAAGGGAGAGAAAATGCTGGGGGGATAAGCAACAGTCACCATTGATGAAAAATTAAAACTTTCACCATAATATTTTCAGGATGATATGGAGGTGAGACAGTAATGTTGACTTGGGGGGAAGTATTACAGATCTCCGCAGCCTCCTCCCCCCAGTCTGCCTGCTGACTGCCGCACTGCCCTTGGCGCTCGTCCCCAGAAACTGCAATCCGGCCTCCCCTGGGCTGCTGCTGCTGCTGCCTCTCCGCCGAGCGTCCGCAGGCTCCTGTGTTCCCTGTCGAGTCCGCACGTCCGGCCGCACGTCGGTGCCCCTTGATCCTGCTGCTCTGCTCCCGGCTCTGTGCTGTCATGTCAAGTGGCGACAGGGCAGCCAGGTGCGTCAGAGGAGGAGGAGGAGGAGGGGGCTGGATGCCTTTTGTTTGCTTGGCTTTCCTGTATTAGCCCTACATTCGCGCGGCGCCCTCAAAAAACAAAATCGGGGTCTTCATCACTTTTAACCAGCTTAAAAAGAAGCTTCACCAAATGAGCGAGGACGCGTCTTACAAAAGCGAGCCAACGGGGCTGCAACGGGTTATTTTAATGTTTCCCTCGCAGCGTGTTTCCATTCTTGGGGATGCATGAATGGTGCAATCTGAATGGAGGCAGCGAGGCGGCATAAACGTGCAGAAAACAGCGAATATACCGTGAGGCTCTCGGTTAGCGGTCTCATTGTTACGTCTCCTCGAGCTGCTTAGCATCACGGACCGGAGAGCATCCTTCTTCCAGCGGCGGGGCGCGTTGTTCGGTTTGGAGGTGCTGATGCTGTGGAGAGAGGGAGGGAGGGGCGTCAACCGACCTCTGCATTGAAAAAAACAGCAAGTGCGGGTGGGCGTGTCTACGGGCTGCGTCACGCCGGAGTGGAATCCCATTGGTGGCTTTGCTCAATAGAGGAAGTAGTGTCGTTTGACATCAACCCACACTGACACGCATTCACCGGTCAGCTCAGCTTATTATTACATGTTCTCACGTCACCGGGTCGCACCCGTAGCCGGTGACGATTGTTTATGATCGGCCGTTTGTTCGGTAGCTTGTCTCAAAAGGTCCCAAGCTTGCTATACCGGGTGTCGCAGGTGATGAAGCCGCAGGTTGTCTTCGTTCTGGGCGGGCCTGGCGCCGGCAAAGGAACCCAGTGCTCCAAAATCGTGGAGGTATGAGGGAAAGGACAAGGAAACGCGTCCTCGTTAATGAAGAGGATTGGGGATGACGTGGTGAACATGTTGCTCAGGGTTTTTTTTAATGGTTGTAATTTCAGTAGCATCTTTAATTATCCGATAACGTCCGATTCTCATTCACTTCCGGTTGTCCTCCAAAATGAACCTGTGTTAGCAAACCAGCTAGCTCGATACTTATACAGAAACAGGGCCCGGTGTTGTGCCAAAAAGGGATTGTCTGCCAAATATTGATTTCCGGTATTTGCCAAAAAATTGATTGGCTATATTTAAACTCTTGTAAAGTCAGCCTGTAATCTCTGAAACATCTCTCACAAACATGTCTCATTAATTATATGAAGTCATTTAGAGCCAGAAACAACAAAGGGTAGAAGCTGCAATCAGGTTTTGGTAATGTTACTTTTATACATTCTTTATTTGTGAGGGTAAAAACTCTCATTGATATTAAAAGTGTCTTTTTCAGAGAGATGTAGCCAAAAAGGCAGCAGAAATTACAACAAACATAACATCAAAGTTCTTTAATTATATTTGAAGTAGCCAAAAACGCACTGGGTCGATTACACAGGTACAATAACACAGATTCATAAACATACTCGTAAATGCTGTTGACTACAATCTATTCATCAATATAAGTAAAAATATTACACATTTAAAAACACACAAACACCAGAAATCACTTTTTGGCACAACACCGGCGTGCAGGAGCTACATTGAACAGATTTATTTTTTCAGAGAGTCCCATTGACACTAATTCTTGACAAATGAGTCAAAGCAGCAAAGAACACAGTGTTATGGAATCCTATGCCTGGATGAACGGGCTGAGTAATACCTGCTGACACAGTGCAAATAGGATATGCTTTATTGACATTTCTTCAGTATTGTAACCTTATGATCTTATCTATGTAGCTGGGCTTATGTAATGTCAGTGCGTGTGTGGAGTGAACTTGACTTTGATCGACCAGAAACAGATTATGACACAGGCAGGTATTGGACATGGAACTAATCACCCCATCCAGAAGATAAGTC
>VOQJ01024916.1:4623-18340 GCA_015052665.1 Apistogramma diplotaenia | reverse complement strand
GCCAGTTATAGAAAAACCACCTAAAACAACTCGTTTCGCACAGGTAACACACACACACACACACACACACACACACACACACACACACACACACACACACACACACACACACACACACACACACACCTGCATGAAAGGGCACTGCACTATGCCAAACTCATCTGGCGAGTTCTGGGAAGATCAGCCTGGTAGTTTTTGGATAATATTCTGACAAACACATTAATACAAACTAATTTCTTGGTTAATTTCAGATTTTGTTTGTTGTAGCTTCATCATCACGGTGGCGTCTTTACAGTAACACAGACCGGACCTGTTTTCTGTCTGAACTGCCACCTGAACGAACTGATGCTCTCTGCTCCGCTCCGTCTGCAGGTGGGTCCGGCTCTCGACACGTTCAGGGACCAGAAGGCTCGTCTGAGGGCGTTCAGGGCTCATCACTCCAATCCTCAGTCCAGGACTCAGTATTCAGTTCTGGGGACGGGCCGTCATGAAGAACGTGAGCAGAAAATGGACTGAACCACTCCGAGTATCTTTCAAAATGAATGCAATTAAAAAATTGTTAAAGTTCTTCCATCCACACACAATGTAATGTTTCCACCAAGAGAACTGAAGAAGCCTTTCGGATGAGAGGTGAAAAGTCTTGAAGAAACAAAAAGAAGTCCAGTCATCTTTTTTTCAAGCTCCAAGACGACTATGACCTGGATGACTGAGAACCTACACAGACATATTACCAAGAAAAAACAAATTGTAGTCAGAGAACGAAGTCCCCAGGGGTCTGTACTGGGATCTGTTCTGTTCTCCATGGAAGTACATTCTTTATTTTACTGATGATACTATTCTGTTACCAGCTAACTTCAATAAAAGGAGCTGTTTTAAATGCAGCTGCTGAGGTTCAACCCTGGAGTTGTTACACAGAACTAAAGTGAAACCAGGACTAAGAAACCCTCATTCTGAATCTCTGGGACTTCTTTAGGTTTGTGGAGCTGTTTCACCTCTCATCCACGAGGCTTCTTCTGTTTTTACAACAACTGCTGAAGAGTCCCAGGTAATAAACCCGTTGTGGGGTTGTCCCCTTGAGCCAGGGTGTGGAAAAAAAATGTCATCACCCAGGTGTAAATCCTCTCTCAGAAATTGGGACCATAAAGTTTGTTCAAAAGTTGTTTATTGCAGTTTCAGATTTTTTTTTTTTCGGATTCAAACTTTGGCCCTGTTTGGCGTGGGGGGGCGGGGCCTCAGGTGTGGAATCATGACTGACAGCTCAACTCAGTGGCTGAACAACGTAGTCCCAGCTGTTGCATTCAGAGACGGTGGGAACTGGAAACGTCTTTAATGCATTATCAATATTCTATATGTTTGTGATTGGGTTTGAAAGATGACTTAACTTCAGCTTTATTTGCTGGTAGTGACCAGGGATACTGAGCCAGCAGAAAAACACACATATAGCTAGACAGACAGACAGACGGACGGACGGAAGAGCTCACAGAGAACAGGGAGTCATAGACAACAGTGGGACTCGGACTAAGGGAAAACACAGTACAATATATACACACATACCAGCGAATCAGATAATGGGGAACAGCTGGGCAGAACCAGGAAGCAAAACTAAACCCAAAGCACAAGAACCAAAGACCACCAAAATCAAACACAGAGACTGAGACTAAGAGATGTGAACTTGATACAAACAGGGGAAGGCAGGAATACAGAAAGATTCAACACATCGAGACCCAGAAAAGACATCTGAACAGGACACAGAGACAGACACTAACAGCTGGAAAGCAGGGAGAAATCATAATGAAAATCCATAAACACAAACACTGGGTCAAATCAGGGACCATCACACTTTTAAATGGACATGATTCTGATCAGACAGCCACTCACACATGGACTACTTTTAGCAACAAACCTTTGTGGCAGTTCTTATGTCACATCTCTCTGTGAGTCATATTTCTGTCTCAGTGAATGGCTGTTATGTCCCACATCCCAGCCACAGGAGCCACATATTGAAAGGTGATGTGCTTCCTGCTCCTCTGTGACTCATCACTTCCAAACTGAACTTCATGCGTTATTCAGTCAGATCTGAAAGCAGCGACTGAGACCAGAAAACCCATCAGCAAAGAGTTCCCTGAGCTCAGAGATCATCTGAGCAGGAACCTTATTCACAGATCAGACTAGAGGAGTCGCCCCCTGCTGGACGTTTGAGAGAATGCAGGCTGCAGAAGCTTCAGCATTGTCATCATGTAGAACTGCAATTGAAGGATTTTCTTCTCCAGTCTGATGATCAGCTTAAACATCATTTGCATCACATGAAAGCATTCACGTGCATGAATGAACAGGTGTACCTCATTAAATAGCTGCTGCTCTGACAGTGGTGTGTCTGTCTGTTCCTGTTTTTACCGGAGTTCTGGATTACATGTTCAGGTTCTGTTCAGGTTCTGTCTGTAGCCTGAGACTAAGCAGTGAAGCCTCTTGAGCGCTCTGACCGTTTCTGGAGCACTGTGTTCGGGTCCAACCCTGCCTGCCACACCGCACACCACAACAACACAAGCTTTTAGAAAACAAGATCTCCCATCAGAGTTCACATCCTATTAGAGTTCGAGTAACATCCAGTTTAGCAAAGGTGAACGTCAGCCTGTGAGTTATGCTTACATCAGTGTGAAGTGAGAACAAACAAAAGAGTCAAACAGGGTTTAAACACTGATGGTTGCTGCTGTAGATCATCTTCATCTTCTCACTTCAATCCCTTTGACATCAGATTGTAAATCTGCTCTCGGAGGACAATAAAGTCTTTTATCTTTTTTCCCAAACAACTTCTGTTGAACCTGAACCTGCAGAAATAAAGTTGAAAGCTGCTGTAGTTACTTCCTGCAGCAGGTCGGTGTTTAAATGTTTTCATGTTGTATTCATTTTGTATCGATGCCTTCTTCTTGTTCAGGACGTTTTAGTTTGATGCAGCTGGGAAGTAAAAAGAGGAGGAGGAAGAGGAGTGTTTAACAGTCTCTGATGCTGGAATCAGCTGCTGATCGATCCGTTCAGCTTCATTCCGATCAATACCCTGCTCTCTGCTCAGTTTTATTTTAAACCTGTAGTTTTTATTTATTCATTTTAATATGAAAACTGCGTCAGAGTCAAACTAATGTGTTTGTGGCTGCGGGACGTCTGCGGTTTCTACTCAACACCTGCCTGAACAGACTCACCTGAGTCCGGACGGAGATGGAGGTCTCCGCCTCCGGCTGCTTTGGGTTCCGGATCGACTCGCTGCTCTCGCTTAGGCCCCATGGCGCGCTCCTTTCCCGGCCAGACCCTCCGGACCTCAGCCCGGGGAGCAGCAGCGGCTGCTCGGCGCCTCCGTCCCCGTGGAGGGAGCCTGTTCCCCGCCTGGAGTCTCCGTTACTGCCCGGTCCGCTCCAGCACCGCTCCGCCAGCTCCTCCTTCCTGATCCGGGACATCTTAGCGGACTGTCCGCCCTGCTCGCACCCGGGACAGGTCTACTCTGAACCGCGTCAGCCCGAGCTGGAAGCCGAGCCCTTTCAGTCCGGACCGGATGAAAATTTCCAGGATAAATGTCTGAGTAGCGAAAGCAGAGGTAAGACACTAAAACACCTTTCAAAGTTTCCAAATCAGGTGGAAAAACAATGATTTTCATTAAAAGTTGTTTGTTTTTATTTGTTTATTATATCAGAGGCGGTGGAGAGACTGAAGCCTGGAGGGACCTATAGCCTCTTTATTTCCTTCAGCAGGAATGAACGCAGATTTTTTTACATTATTGACACAGAAAAACCGAGTTTATCGCCTTCAGTTTGTCTCAGCAGCTCTTTGTTCTTCTTTGTTCTGAATCTGAATCTAAATCACAAACTAGAAAATCTTTATTTTCTGATTTCTTCTGCCGCCTTTCTATTAAAGAAGAAAGTGAGTAGTTTTTATTAATGTAAATGTCATTAATGAAGCCAACAAAACTATGATAAATGAAATTAGTTTGTTTTAATGCGGATTTAGAGAAACGAAGCAGATCTTTTTTCTGATTGGTTCAAACTTTAATGATTCATTTTAAAGGAAAAACAAACCCACAGTTCCTGAATCAGATTTTTACCAAACAGCAGATAATAATCTGAACAGCTTTGACAGCAGAAACATTAAAACATTTTTAAAAGAGCCTTTAATCGCAGTTTTTCTGACGTGTGTATTGATCAGAGTATTGATGATGATCAACTCTTCGTTATGAAATTCAAAGATTTTCTATTAATCACTGAAAACACAAAGAAACAATATAAATCAAGCTTTATTAAACAGGGTGTGTGGGCTCAGGAGGCCTTAAAGGACCGGCACGTGCGGACTTTGGTTTAATTGTGAGAGCAGATATTGGATCAGCTGTAAGGACGGCCTTTAGTGACCTTGCATGAAGCGCTTCTCGCCTGTGAACGTTTTCTTGTTTCACTTACTGACTTTGGTGCGTCAGAAATACTTTTTCACTGGTGTACATTTGTAGCCCACGCCGTACCTGTGAGTGATGCCTCGGGACTGCCGTGGTTTAGATTAATGGAGCACGCAGAACTCGGTTACAAGGAGAACAAATGCGAGCAGACACCAAGGCCACATGACATAACCCAGAGCGTTTACCCAGAATGCACCGGTATATAATAATCTTCCCTCAAACTGTTGAGATTTTTAGTATGAAGGTAAATTATCTGCATGGCTTCATATGAGTAAAGTTAGATCAAATCAGCTGATTCAGTCTAATGTTTAACCTCAGGGTGAAAATAAGGTAAATTGAGAAGTAGAGTAGAAGTTCGGTCATGTGAACTTAAGCATGATTTTTATCCAAATCTTAAAACTCAGGGCTGATTAACTCCAGCTTTTACTTATTACTCAAATAACTTCATGTTTAAAAAAATAAGAGCATTTGTGCGAAAGTACGTAAATATGTAATTAATTTAGTTTTCAAAGTAAAAGCACGCTTCATAATATAATAACGTTTAATGCACGTTATACCAGCGTCGTTTGGGCAAATTTATATTAAACAAACAAACAAATTAAAAAACAGATTATTGTGAGCGACACACCGCACAGAAACGCAGCACCAAGCACGCGCAGCGGTTTGTTAACGCAAATCAGTGCATTTAACTTTCTTCACTTACTTTTTATTGACTCTCTGTCAGCAAGAGCTTTAAACTGCAGCTTAAAAACTCCGGTTAACATTTTTTTTAAAATAAGAGTTAAGAACAACAATTTTTGTGTTATTCAAGCGCATTTTCAGGGCTGTTGTCGTGCTGTTGCCCTTCTGCATATGCGTGTTCATGAGCGTGTGCCTGAATGCAACATGAACTAACGCTGCGACTCTCTGAGACTTCAAGCTTTACGTCAGTTAAATACTTTTATTTATATCTGCAAGAACACGTTTGTATGTTTGCTAACTTATTAATGTTAATGTGCGTTTCACAGATTTACAGCTTCGCTTCGACCTGAACCGAAACTGTTCTTCATGTCCTTCAAAATTATAAAATGAAATTATTGCCATGATATCATATTTTTATTGATATCTAACCAAACGAACAGAAATGATTCTCCGACCATATTCACTTCGTCTTTATTAATTTAATTTATATAAATCTGTTTTTAAAAACTGCAGTATCAGCCCGAGGCCTTGCGGTTTTGGCTGTAAAATATAAAATCCCTCTAATTTGTTCTGAACTTTGTCATTTAATTTCTCTGCACTTGTCTGTAAAACAAAACTGCCCTGAGATGACTTTGGTGCTTTATTATAGACACAGACTGCGGAAGTGGTCGGGACTGTGTTGCCCTTGGAGGAGGTGTGAGACCCCGGGTCAGGCCAATTAATGCTGTAATTAAATGAGTTGAATCAATTTTGTTAACATTTTGTCTCTTTAATAAACAAACAAACAAAAATACAAAGCCAAACAATCAAAACTGTGAAAAGGTCAAAAGCGCTTCAGGAGGTTTCAGGCCTGATTTGATGTCTTTACTACCGCAGTGCAGAGCGGCGGCTGCGACGCAGTGACGGCGCGTCTGAAGAAGCCCCGGAAGGCTCGGACGGCGTTCAGCGACCAGCAGCTGTCGCGGCTCGAGAGAAGCTTCCAGAAGCAGAAATACCTGAGCGTCCAGGACCGCATGGAGCTGGCGGCCTCGCTACAGCTCAGCGATACACAGGTGAAGACCTGGTACCAGAACCGCAGGTAAACACACACCTGGCACATGAACCCGGACGGGCTGTTCCTCCATCGGTTGTTATTTTGGTTTCTGCCTGCAGACACATTTTTCCTGATAAATAATAAACAGTGCGATCAATAATTCAGCAGCGTGCGCTGTAATTATGATCAATAATTAATGCAGAAACAAATTTGGAGCTTTTAGCGCCAAAGAAAATGATTTTTTTATTGTCCAGACCACCGAGCGCTGTGATTGGTCAGAGCACTATGTCGTCATCACCGAGCTGCTCATCGGTTTTTTTTATTATTTTAGGACAGAAGATGAAAAAACGCTTTCTGTGAGTTAGAGGATCCTGAAGTACCTGCAGCCGTGCTGAGCTGCTCTCCAGGCTGGAGGAGAAAATGCTGTCCCATAATTCATAGCGACACGCCTTGAGACTGTTCATGAAACTGACAAAGTGGTGCATATCATGGAAACCATAATCATAATTAGATTGCATCTTTCATAATCTATGAGAATGTCTTGAGTTTTAAAGCCTGCTGAACTCTGAACATCACACAGCTGGAAGAACATCTGCTCCACGAAGAACACAACATTCATATAAATCAGATTATATCAGATGTCTAAAGTATGTCTGTGGTTCTGCAGAATCCAGCTGCATCAGTGATGTGCTGTTGTACTGCAGCCTTTCAGATTATCACAGATTTGGCTCAGCTGGGATCAGGGATGATATAGAGAATTGTACTGCAGTCCTAAACAGGGAGGGGGAGGAAAGGAGCTGATCTGGATCATCTCTGCAGCAGGAAAATACAAGAAAATCAGACTGATCCAATTTTATTGGCTATGAAGTAGATTTATACAGCGGGTCAAATTACTGTGATGCTGCCATCGCAAGTTCAGCTCCTAACAGTGAGCTATAATTTACACTCAAAGAGCAGCCAGTTCACTTCAGTAATGACCATCAGTCTGCTGAGAGCAGCTCAGAAACCAGCAGAGCCAAGAAGGGAGAAGCTACTGAAGGCCTGACGGCCCAGATAATCCAGAGGAAGCTCAGGTTTACTCGTGTTTCTGTGTGAAAGCAGCTCAGACCAATCAGAGGCTGCTGCAGGAGGATCAGTGTGTTTGTGATGTCCGGAGAGCTCTGCGGGTAGAAGCTGTGGCCCCACTTGAGGACTGAGGCTCAGGATTTATCCAGAGGAGAGCTGCTTCACTGCAAACAGCTGAACTGCAGCATGAACATGATCTCCTGTCAGGTCGGACCCGTCCTCGAGCTTCATCAGGGTGTTACTGCGCCCTGAGCTCGGCTTCATTCATCACAGACTCGCTGTGTGCTGAGAAAAACTCAGCTCACTGGTTTCTGCTGCTTGGTTAAAATTCCAGCATTACCGAGGAGCAGGAACGAGTGGAGCTCGGCTCGAAACGCTCAGCGTGAGGACCGGCTGAAGGCGTATCGGATACGTTCTGGCGCTGCACTCACAGCTTCGAGTTGTTCTGATAAACACTCGCAACTATCACAACCACAACAGCCACATTTACCTCAGCACATCACGTTTGCACAACACACACAATACATCTGCCACAAGGCTGTCGGCAACGACCCCCCACCACAACTCTGTCCTACACTGACCCTGAGACTCTTTAACGGTTTTGTGGTTCAGAGGGTCCAGTGGAGATATTTATTTGCATGCTCACAGAAATTTGTTTATGATCCGAATTTTATCTCTTGACTCAGACTTATTTACACCTCACCCAAAGCTCCTGTATCTAAAAATGGCAAACAATCACAATACTCTCAGCTGTCAGGGCTGAGGAACAGCGTATCCATGTATGTAGGTGATGTGGTGATGCAGAAGCTCCATCACGATAACTTTTGCTCGCTCTTTGAAAAAGTCAAATCTGACCTTCAGAAATGGAAAACACTTCACATATGCAGAGCAGGAACAGTGAACTGTATAAAAATGCTCCCCAAATTTCTTTACCTGTTTCAACGTTTCCCACTTCCTCTTCCCAAACCCTTCCTTTAATCAGCTGATGAAGCCTCTATTTCATTTATTTGGGACAGAAAGAAATGCTAGAAGTGCTACAGAGACATAAAAGGCAACCTGGCCCTACCAAATCTTTGCCATCATTATTAATGAATTGTAATTATTGGGCTGCAGATGTTAAAAAAACCACCTACCGGCTCCATCCTCCTGACATAACTGGTGCTGCTTTGAAGCCGCATGTTGCACCTCAGCATCTCTCAGCGTCCTCGTCACCTCCAGTCTTCCCCTTTCTATATCAGATTTTACTAGCAAACAAATACCCCGTTGACATGGTTTCAACTTATACAGAACTTTGGATTTCACATTAGTCCTGTACATGATTATCATCTTTTCCTTCCAGCGAGATCAGACTGAATTCATTCTCTGGCAAAACAAAGCATTCACACATTTAAAGATCTGTACATCAGTGGTGTTTTTGCAAGCTTCAGTGACTTAACCTGCAGCTGACTCTGGTATTTCCAAGTCCGTCACTTTCTTCAGTGCCATCAGTCTGACTTTCCCAACATACCTTCAGTCTGCTTCAGATGCTTTGTTAGTTCATACAGCTGGAGACGATTTCGTACACACAGGAGATCCGGAGACAAACTCTTCTGTTTGTGATCCAGTATCACAGTTAGCTGGACTTCAAACATCTAGCAGTCTGCTCTCCTTCACACCTCTGTTCTTTTTCAGTATTTGTGCAGTTTGTTTCATTCCTCTGCTTTTCTCTTTAATATATCAGAGTCAGAGTCAGAAGACTTTATTGCCATCTGAGTGAAACAGTTCACTACATTAGGAAATGTCTTTGATACTTGGTGCTGTCGTGCAAAAACAAAACAAAAAACAAGTAATACTAAAAGAAGGAAATAAGCTTAATACATAACTCCAATAACATGTACAAAATGTGCAGTGATGAGTGCTAAAGTTGAGGTAGGGCATCAGGTGTTTTTATGGAGGATGGTGGTAACAGTCTTAGGGTTATTGTTCATGAGTCCAACAGCAGAGGGGAAGAAACTGTTCTTATGGCGGGAGGTTCTGGTCCGAATGGACCGGCGCCTCCTGCCTGAGGGGAGGGGGTCAAAACGTCTGTGTCCAGGGTGAGAGGGGTCAGCGATGATCCGACCTGCATGCATATGTGCGCGTGTCATATATATTAATATATATTTTTAAATACTGTAATATTTTACTTACATGGGTGAGGGTCCTGTATGTGGATGGGTGGGTTAGTGAGGGGGTGGTTACACTTGGGAATTTATTTTTTAAAAGAGGGAAAAATTATTATTGTTTTGGGGATTTCCCCAGGTCTGTGTTTTTGTATACTGTTTGTGATGTTAATGCTCAATAAAATATATATACCTGTGTGTAAGTGTCCTTGACACCAGTTTGGCATCATGTGCTCTAAAAACATGTGAGCAGTGAAAGTGAAGAAGGGCTCACGCCCACTAAACTGTTTGTGTTGCAGGACCAAGTGGAAGCGTCAGTCCGCTGCCGGCTTGGAGCTGCTGGCTGAAGCCGGCAGGATGTTCCTGCCCACGCATTACCTGTACCCTCCTGCTCCGCCCACAGTGGACTTCTATCTATACCGAGGCCACGCCCACCACTACCATCATCACTTGGCCCCACCTTTGCTACCCAAACATCCTCACCCACACTGAGCCACGGCCACACTGACTGCAGTACACTGGGAGGATGTCCGACGTGGAGCTCCTTCATCAGCAGGACAAAGGCGGTCATCAGACTGAAGGTTTCTCTGCTTTGGCTTCACATCCTGGACCTCCAGGAGGAGACACTGAATCCCGGTTCTGGAAGGATTTCAGAAAACACAACAGCCTCCAGTTTGTGTCTGGACAAACAAACAAGTCCAGGCTCAGTTTTCTGGAGAGGATCCGGAGCTGAAGTCAGAGACCAGCAGGCAGAACTTTGCTCCATCCATGAAGATCACAGCAGTGGACTCAGTGACAGCTGGATACTGACCCTCAGAGCGGATCTGACCCACACCCTTCTCTCCGTACGTTTCTTTAGCTGTATTTCAGGTTTTTACATTTTCAATAAAGAGAATAAAGTTTCTTGTTCTTATTGATTTTCTTTGATTCAAAATGAAACTGATGATTCTTCATGGTTTCCAGGCTCAGGTTGGTGTGGTTCTGACTCTGACTTTAGATTTCATGGAGATCTTTATCATGAGCATGTCTTACTCTGACTAAAGCCACTGGCCTGAGGCTGGTGCATCCTGGGCCTATCCTCACTTAGCAGGATCTAGGAGTCCATCCTGGTCAGATGCTTGAACCAGCTTGATATGGAGGAGTAGCAGCTCTCCTTCAGAGGAAGCTCGTTCATTACTGTTCGTTACTGTCTCCGTGTTGGTTGGATTGTGATGCCATCCACGGGCTTCGACGCTCAATATTTTTTAAACCTCATCTTGACCACCATGTTTTTGTTGCTTCCAGAAGTGACCATGTTTGGATAAGAGGGTGGAGCTCACTCAGCAAACTGGAGCTCTGCTTTCTTGGATGCTCTGTTAGTCTAATGAAGTGCACAGCAGACATATTATTGGTCAGATAGTTGCATTAAAAAGGCTCCAATTGCACAAACTCAATCCAGAGGTCCAGTTCAGGGAGTCCAGACTCCACTAGGTGAAGCCTAGCAGACAGCAGTCACAGCTGCCTGTTTCGCCAACCACCTGTCAGTCAATGAGGCCAGGAGCCTAATATAATAATGCAAACTTTATTTAAGCAGGTGAGTCGTAGCCCCCCTCCCCCCTTTATGAATGGGGAAATTAGCTACAGACACCAAAGCAGTTTCTGTATTTCTGTTAAAAAGCTTTAACATGGCAGTCCATAGGGCTTGACTCATTGTGGCGCCTCTACTGGCCAACAGAGAAACTGCAGGTCTGGAGGTTTCAGACTGGTCTTTGACCTCGAGTAGTTCTGAGGATGTTGACTGGAGCAGGCCTTGGTCTGATCTGGTTTTAGCTCCCGGGGTTTCCAGAGCGCGATCTTGTGCTTTAACCTGTGCTGTGGTTGAACTGTGTTTAACAGTCTGCTGCTCTCCACTGCAGCCATCAGTCAGCCGGACTTTTCATTCAAAACTGGACATTTACGGAGCAATTAGCTGATGAAATATTAACCAGCAGGTGAAATATTGATGCTGTTAAAAGGCAGCGATTACACATCAGAATGACCCTCTGAGTGTTTCCTTAAGTGCTGCAGATGCTCTAACAGACACACTGAACAGCCCATTTCTCCAAGTTCAGCTTTTAAAGTTTCAAACCTAATCACGAGCTTCCCCGCTCTGCTGATGTGGATCCCAGTGGCTGGAAGAGATTTTATCTTCTGGCTCTGTGAAGACATCATTTTGAGCTCCTTGTAGTGGTTTTTCTCTCTGAGCTGCTGCTCAGACTGAAAACTGAAAACTGCAGGTGTGGGTTTACCGTGAGGGTAAAATATACATTTATCATTGACGGCTGCAAAATACACATTCTCATACTTAACAAGCACACACACATCCTGATCTTGTGAAAACAAAAATCCAACAATAAAAACAAAAGTCAAAAACACGTTTGAGGAGGTTTCTCCATAAACGAGAAGCTGACACCGCGAGTACGGTGGCCCCAAAGGACAAATCACATTCAAGAAGAGAAGCCAGAAAATGTGCAGGGAGGGCTGCTCCAGGCCCTTCAAGTCCTGAATCCCCGAGCCAGCTTTCGGGTCTCACAGACCCGGGTTCTTTTGAAAACTAAATGTTGGAACAAAACCAGCAAAATGATCAGTGACGCATGAAGCTCCCCAAAGACCACAGCTGTTTGTCCTGTTTCTATACGGCCATCTAATTTAATATGGCTGCAAAGAGCAGCTGATGGTTTTAAAATATTTTACTTGTGAATTATTTATTCAGTGAAAAGTTGTGCAGCTTTACTGAAGTCTGAAATGCGCAGTTAGAAACGTGAGAAAAGCTGCTGCAGTCGGGATGACAGCGAGCTGCCCGGCTGCAGCTGAGACAGGAGCCGGCAGGAGGACGAGTCTGAGCAGCAGTCCTCTCCTCACTCACTGACTAACCGCTCCTCCAAAATCCAACACACTTCATGACATTTATTGTCTGACGGACTCTAAAGCCCGTGAAGCACTTCTTCATCACTCCTCCTCCTCTCCTGATGGACTTAGTGCTGTCTTCTTCTTCTTCTTCCTCTTGGCATCTCCTCCCTCCAGCCCGCTGGAGAACTCTGAGCGGAACAGGCGGGCCTCCCTCTGACCGAGCCTGAGATGCAGAGAACACGACTGTTAGCTTCATTTGAAAAGATCTTCTTTTCAAAAAATATTAAAACTTCGAGAAAGTGGTGAGAACGTAAAACTCCCAGGATGCATTTGAGCAACAGGGAAATCCACGGCTTCATCTTCACTGCCACAGCAAATGACTGTCTTTTTTTAACGTTATCTTTATTTATTTTGATGCAGAGCGATAAGAGACAGACAAACTGAATAGTTTCAGGGGTCTCCATGCTCTGGTGTTCAATTCAAACTCCATTAAAACCAAAGTTTCCAAAGATTCACTGGGATGAACAGACCTCAGTACAGGCTGCTTATTAGACATGCTAGTTATACAATCACCAAGACACAGACATTTAATAGGATTAAGACAAGAACACTGAATAAGAGGAGAAGAAGGAAACAAAGAGTCGGGGACAAAGTGGAAGAAGAAGAGAGGAAGAAAAAAGCAACAGAAGTGAGAAGAAGAGCACAGACGCACCATTTTTAATGACATCCATGACATCTGTGACTTCGGCCCCTCCTTAATTTACATAAAGTGTGGTCCTTTGGAACTTGTTGCAGACCAATCACCTTTGGGCTCATTTCCCACTTGTTGCCCACGTGGGCTTAAAGCACACACACGTCACCAGAGCACTGGATGGTCTACAACAGCTCAGGTAGATGTCAGAGTGATGCAGCCTTCTAGCCAGCGGTTGATCGGCCGGCGTTGCGCTTTGCTGAGCCGCCGATGCGCCGGGCTGAGGCTTTCACCGGCTCAGCGGTTAGCATTAGCATGCTAACAGCATGCTAACAGCATGCTAATGCTAACAGCCCGCTCGCACACGCCGTGCTGAAAATTTTTTCTGGCTAGAAGCCTGTGATGGATCATCTTCCAGCTAGGAAGACTCCCCTCGGAAAGTCCCAGCCTTACCTAATGACTGCCCCCACACTAATTCATATCAAGAACACAGGTGGAGACAGATTTATACCACAGTGATACAGTGTCATGTGAACAGAGAACTCTCCAAGTTATCAGCCTCTGCTTCCTTCCACCACTCACAACAAACATACACAGTTCATTAGTTGGTGTGTGTGACTAATATAATGGTTAATAAGTGATATAACATTATAAATATATATATCAGAATGATAAAAAAAATCCCAACAAAACAAACAGGGCAACAGGAGATCACGTTGTTCATCACAGATTACAGACACACACACTGGTTACAAATCAACCATGAAAGCAAGAAACACTCAGTTCACAGCAGACAACGAGGCTCTGAG
>VOQJ01024910.1:0-20980 GCA_015052665.1 Apistogramma diplotaenia | reverse complement strand
AGTTCACTGACGTCATTTCGGATGATTTCTGAAATAGAAGCTGAAGTTTTCCAAAGAATGTTGGTGCTGGATGGAGACGACTGTTTACAGCTCTGCAAATGGGTCCTGTGTTGAATTGATGAGATGAGACAATACTGCAATCAGCCAGGGTAGTTTCCTTATCCCAGGTCTCAAGTATCATCACACTGAGGTTTTGCAGTCTGAATATGCAGAGCTGTCAGAGGATGTACAAGAGAAACATCTTCCCCCCCTGGAGGAAAATGCACACTTTGTCAAAGAAAGAGCAAAATGCAGACTGCAGAGTAAAGTGCCAGTCTTTGGGAATCGGGGTACATCTGAAAATAGTGCTGAGATTGGGGATTCTCCAGTTTCCCGCGGGACTGGGACCTGACAGAAAGTTAAAGAACCGGGGCCACAACAAAAGGCGTCATCTGCAGGGAAAACTAACAAAGACATTTATCAACCAACTAGCGCTTCTTCCCTCAGTGAGCCAACAGTGCACGAGGAAGCAACGATCTCTGTAGGAATCAGTGCGATTTCCTTGATGCTCCTGACAAACTGCTCAGTGTTGCAAGCACTTCTACTCTAATGAGTCGTGGGTGCCAGGAACAACAGGCTCTATTTGCTGAGGCTGGAAATAAATCCTTCCCAAGAAATTTAGCAACGATACAAGCATGAGAGAGATGACGAGGGAGTGCTGGGAAGCAGACCTGGTGGGAGAGAATGATTATTCTAGTTAGACACAGAACAGGAAAAAAAGGCTTTTCACAGCCAGAGCTCCATTCATCAGGGCGCGCTGCATCACACAACACCTCACATTATATATATATATATATAAGTACCATGTATTACACAAGTTATAATGAGATATGGAGTCCCTTCATCTACCTTTGAGAGATGGAAGTATATTCAATCTGTAGTAAAATGTACATGACTTGCAGCATTGGCAGACACGTGCATTTATATATGGCACTGCAGCCTTCTGCAAGTCTGTGCGTTATCCAGAGTGGCTGGGGTTTCATTGCTCTCCACATTTAACAGTGCTGAATGCACTTTGATCAGTCATACCGGACAGAAAGCCTGCAGGAAGAATGAGGCACGAAACACGTCAATTGATCCATAAATGATGCATTTATTGCCACTTATGATATCGCGTGAGTGGGGGTCAAAGAGCCGTTATAGTAAAGTCAGTAAACAACGATGGATCGAGCTTGAACAGTATGAACATCCCAGGTCACATCATCCTTCTGTTCACCAGATTTCAAGACATCTCGATCTCTGACCTCTGACCTCGACCCCTCGATTTGAACTTCACCTGTGGCGTGAATTTGAACATCGCTCTCAAGTTATAGCCAACGCTGATGTTTTTGTGGAACAGACACCGACAACTCCATGGCCATGACAATATCTTGACTTTTTCCTCGTAACAGCTGAGCTAAAAATAAAATTATAGTGAATTCAGAGTGGCACAAAGCAGATGGATGGATAGATGACACATGCTTAGACTTTCTTTATATTCTTGCTTAAATTGACACCTGGCGGTTGAAGGTCTATGAAACGAGATGTGGGGATGTGGGTGCTGCCTGAAACTCAGCTCGGCTTCAACAGCATCCTTTGCTGATATCCAGGTCTACTTTTTAATTTGTAGCTTCATGTGTCGTTTTACAGTTTTCTACACTGTTGCAGCTGGCAGTCATCTTTAAATTGGTGCACACACTCACTTGTTACAAACAAGAACACCACGTAACTTACGAGGTGACTTTTATTTTAGTAAGAGGCAAAAAGCTGCTTTGAACGCCTATGGTTTAAATGTTTAATTGTATATTGTGCTAAAATGCTATTAAATGATCAGGATGCACAACCAGCACCGTGTGATGCTGCTGGTGAGAGATTAACATGCCTATAGGCGCCGAGGTCTTTTGTTAGCTCAAGACAAGCTACTGGAGACTTCCACACAGGTGCCCCAGTCTACAGCACTTTACAGTAACCATACGATGCCCTATCTAAACGGCTCTGCACACCCCTGATCGTACAAAGGCACTGCCAGAGACTGACACCATGTATCTCAACTGGAGCCAGCAGGCCATTTCAGCATCCGTACTTTGAAGTGAAAACTTAAGAAGGCAGACCACTAAACTGGCAATATCACCCTCAAATGGACTCAAACAGATTTCTGATATCCGGTTTGGTTCCCACGGACTGCTGACCTTCCTGGTGACCGCTGCTGAAAGTATATTAATATGACTGTGTCTATAGCAAAGGCATATATCACTTATATGATTTGCTGTCCATCTCATGCTTGTCTGATGGAACAGCTGCATTCCTATATAATCACTCCAGATGTCCACACAGGTGGCCCAGCGGCTCACCTTCCTCCTGCACAGTTTGTCTATTCATGTTTTTCACATGCAATTAGCCAGAGTCCGTACTGGGTAGTGAGAGCTACTGCTGTGCTAATGGGTTCGATGATGCTACAGTGCAGACAAGGCATTAAATACTGCTGTGCAGTGCTTCGACTCCTATAATGACTGTGGCAGAAATACTTCATACCAAAATGACCCGTTCGGAAATTAATGTTCAGCTTAAAATAAAAAGTCGAGATACAACAACACTTTGGATAACAATAAATTAATCCTGTTTCCAAGCAGCATGTCTCCAGCAGGTTTTTTAATTTAAAAGCGTTAATAACAGCCACAGGAAGCTTCGTGACTATTGAAGAATGCATAAGGTAACCCTCTATGTTTAAAAAAAATGATGTGTAACCTTTAATAACTCGTTTAAACCAACTGCAGCACAAATAGTGCTAAGTCAGCATAAAGTTAACAAGTAATGCTGCTCAAAATCAGTTTTAGTTCCCTCAGGCACAATACATCCCATGCTGTGCTGCATGCCCTTCAGTTTAACATCAGCGGCACATTTGATAAACCCATTTCTACAATGTGCCTCGGGTTTATTGCTGTGGCGTCCGAATCATCCACTAAGAAAGGGGGACATGCAGCACTATGTGAAACATTTCCCAGGGTGCCTGCTGCTCCCAAACAGCACGCCCCGTACGAGCAGCCTCCTCCTCCTCCTCCTCCTCTGCTTGCAGCAGCGCAGGCCGATGAAAGCACCTACAGCAACACTCACACGGTACATGCTGAAATGTGATCTCAGCAAAAACATTTGATGGTTTGGCGTTTTAATTTTACAAAGCAGAAACCTTCATGAGAATGAAATATTAATGTTTATGAGTGTACGGCAATGACCGTTCACTCCACCAGGGGAAGAAGAATAAAAACATCTGTGATGTCAGCCGAATGATTAAATCGTTTATTCTGGCTGAGTTCAATGAGCCAACACTTATTTCTTACATGAGGATAATTATTATTTCAAATTTATAACTATGATTTAAAGAAGTGATTTCCAGCCCCGTTTAACATTAGCATTTTAACATGCCTGCAGTCTGAGATGTAGTTCTTAGCTTTCTTCCAGCTTCTGATCGTGAATTTGCTGGGACGTCCACACCTGGAGGAGCACTTCTGACTGTCACCTGGCTGCTACTTCCCCTGTGAACTCCTCTGGAAGCAACAAGGGAGCACAGAGTTTCCCACAGGTGTGGAGTCCTGATCTTTTCACTGCACCTGCCTTACATGGAAGCCAGGCTGTCATGTCAATCGTGTCTATTATAATGTGTCTTTATTATATGGAAACTGTTCAAACGACTTTTCTTTCTTTTAAACATTTATTTCTCATCTTTCTTTAGATGCAGGTGAACATCCCAAAGTTACTTGATAAACTTACTTTATTATATAACAATTGCACAGGTCATATATCTGTAAACAGTGATTAATGTATTATGGTAATACAGAACTAGAGATATATGGCCTGACCAATTCAATACAGTAGAATTTGAGAAAATATTTTAGGTCAAATTAAAAATTCCTGTAGGCCATTACAGCAGCAGAAGATAATGAAAGAGAGCGATATTGCTAAAGGAAGCAGACTGCACAGTGCTGCCCTTGTAATAAAGAGAAAGGGGCTTGCTTTATTATCAGTAGCCTTCAAAAAGGCTTGTTTAACAGCCCAAAGGTCTGTCACTGCGCTGCTAATAATCTCAGAACAGAATAATTCACAATAACAAGCTCTTCTCATCATCAAGCTATTCACAGATTCAGACAACAGAACGACTAGAGGATATTTTTGCTCTTTCGACTTCACCTGAGGAGGACGGTAAAAGGTAAGTGGACGCCATGCAACAATCAGGACGGTAAATATTAATAATCTAAGAGCAAAAAACATCCCTGCTTTCATCAGACACTGGAGTCACTCAATTCAAACGCTTTAGACTTCGGTTTGGCTGAGCAGGAAGAGAACTGGCCTCTGAGTGAGGCGGGGGGGTCGCAGCGTGAGGACAAAAGGAGCCTGAACTTCTCGGTCGGTCCGGGGCATTTTGCAGCACTGAGCTTCATTCACATTTAATCGGCGCTCAGACTGAAGCACCTCTTTGATATCACACAGTGCGGGCAGTCAGAAGAAAGCCGTGACTTCAGGCTCTGCTGCTCCACTGCACATCTATCCTGTGATTAATGAGAGGGCACCATCTAATCACTGCCGTCGCCTCAGGAAATTTCAAAGGACCAAATTTTAGACTCGGCTGAGGGACTCCTGTCTGTGGAGGGACACTGTGTCCCAGTATCTACTTTGGATCTTTTCCAAGATATTGAACACTTTCACAAGTTGGTACAGAATGCATGCATGTTTGTATAGAACGGTTCTCCACTGTTCCAAGCTAGGATTGGATATTTCATTGATATCAGTGACCTTATCCATCCATTACTGACTCCAAAATAAATAGAATAACAATGTGAACACTGTGGAGCAGACTGATGCAGCTCTGGGGTTCACTGCTCTTTGTCAGCTTCTCTACCTGCATTCTGCAAAGCACAAGTGGACGTCAGTGATATTAGAGCTGATCACCATCTTAAATTCAAAAGTGAAGATGGCTAGCAGAACCTGCCCTGCACCAGTCCATCGCAGTCTGTTAGTGTAAACGTTTGCACAGTGTAATGTGAACCAGCTTATTATCTGCATGTGTGTGTGATGAAGTGCTTTTCTTTTCTATGCTGCACAAGAGGTGTTGCATGTATGAGGAGCAGAAAATGAAACGTTTTACTAAAATTTTGTGCAAAAATGCGACACTTATTTAAATTTAAAGGCCCTTTTTTTCTACTTCAGACTCACCAGTGGAGGGTGTGTCAGTAATCTTGTGTTTCATGAACAGAACCTCATCAACAATATGTTTTATTACCGATGTTCACAAGAAAAATGCTTCTTACAATCTCAGTACCACCATCAGTTCACATTATAACAGATGAAACAGATTCTTCACTCGATTCCAAGTCTTCTGTCAAAGCTCTGAGGTCCATCACTGTATGGGGCCATATATAGGGATATGATGGGATATGGTGGGATATGATCTAATCTGGCCACCGCGATAAACAGGGGTTCAAAACACATCCAGCACGGAGGCTCCCAGAAGGCAAAACACATTTCAAAAGTCTCACTTGCAGTCTGACAACCTGAATGGAAAGCTTTGCAACTCCATTCGCCTCGTCCATCACCTCCGTTCTGCCGATGTTATAATAACATGCTCGCTCAAGCTGACAAGTTCCACACTTTCATTTTCGCTCGGAAATAAATACTCGGCAGAGACGGATGGAGCAGGAACACGGAGAGGTGGGCCGTCGGAATGAATGCGTATCACCTACAGAGACGGAAATGAAATTGTACTGATAACAGCGAAGGTGTCTGTGAAGTGAAGGGGTCTAACTGCTGTAAAGTTATAACAGACGGTGGGTGATGTTGGAATGACAAAGTTAATAGTGAGCGATTGAAAGACAGTAATTAATGGAGGTGTTAGTTAGCCCCTGACATCTGACATGTTGATCACTGCACTCAGTCCAGTCCCATTCACGCCGTTAGCACTTTACTTAAACGGCATTTCAATTACCTGCCCACCAGCTCTCACCTGCATTTATTTTATTCAAAATGATACAGGGTGTGGAAGCTAATGGCGCTAATGGCTTTTCCCCAACACAACAGGCACAGGTGGGGGAATTAAATGTGGTCTTTGGTCCTTAGTCCATAAATTCATCACATTTTTGTCTTTTCTTCAGCAGTAGTTGTCAAAAAATACAAACAGCTACTTGAGTCGAACTTTAGTGGGAAGAATCTGACAAAAATATAAAACAAATACAGAGTACAAATAAATGCAATGGTACAAAGGATACCGATGGACCTTTGTTTGGTCCTGACAGATTAGGAGTGGGCGCAATAGCCTTGAAATTATATTTAAAAAAAATCTGCAATATCGATAATATTTTTGACAATATATAGAAAAAGATTATGCTGCACGCAGCTCGCAAGACACATTTTTAAGTAAATGAAGGGCATTTTCCATCCTTGGCTACTGTCACTGATAACAGACTTCCTAAGATGCCAGTTGCAGTAACATTGTATTCAGTGACACAGCAGAACTCAAATATAACAGTTTTCCCCAGAAAGTCAAAGTACAAAATAACTGCTCAACATTTTACACTTTAGTAAAGAAACGTAACCATGTGACTGCACAATACTGTCACACAATCAAACTTTTAAATATTTCCTCCCTGGAATCTGGGATTGAGCTTTTTAAACAACTCGCCTCAAGTTATAGCTTCACTTTTATTCGACTGTCAAACGTCCTCTAAAACAGGTGCACACATTAGAAGTTCACCTGCTTTCTGTCATCATCTTCTTCAGTTCTCACACCGATGCCCAGCCGTGCTGATGAAAAGCAGAAGGAACAAATCTCACAGATTTACTTTAAAAGGAAAGATGAAAATCACAAGTTTGCTGAAAATGGTTATTTTGAGGTAAGAAAAGAGTCATTTCAGCTGTAATTATTACTTGGCAGAGTGTGAAACTGTCCAAACGTGATCTTTGGTCTGCTCATATCAGAACGTGAATAAAGATGAGGCTTATGAGAGAAAAGAACATACCCAGCTGATTTTATTGACTCGGTGTTCACTGGATAACATTCAGTGTTGGTAGTTAAAATGCAGCTGTAGTTGGGAGTAAATCCCTGAGCCGTGTGTCACTTGGCACCAACACTTCCACTCACTAATCCTTAACTGGAAACCTCTGTCTGTACTTTGGCTACGCTTCCACTTCGTAATAGACTGAGAAGACTACACAGGAGGCAAAGCTGACGCATTAATCTGAAGAATTATCTGAGTGGTCAGCGGTCCCTGCTGTAGAGTTAAAGTACTATTAAGACATGATGAGCAGTGTTTGGGCCAAGATTGCCTGAAATGAGGCAAATAAGGGGACAATAAGCAGCCATGTAAAAACAACTACATGAGCGCTACGAAATATTAAACTGAGAACTATTTTTTCTGCAAATTAATAAAAGTGTGGATTGTTTGGAATACAGTTACAATCACATTATTGGTTCCTAATGCAATCCAGTGCTAGTGGCCTACATATTGCTGGGAAAGTGAGTGTTTGCAGTTAGCGCATCAGTCAGCCCCATTAAAGCTGCAGGGCTTTCTGAAGCCTCCTGTAACATGTTTTACTCCAACAGAGAGAATCTTTTATGTTGACAGAAAAAGGAGTTCACTGGGTCTCCTGGATGTTTACTGTGGAGATGAAGCATACAGCTTACAGGATTACAGCTGTCATAGATAATGAGTTTTTCCTATTATCAGAGTTACTGTATATTTGAACCGGTACAGTAACATACATGTAACAGAGTAAAGGATGAAAGACACACTGTGCACGTGGTTTGGTTTTGATAACACACACACACTCACACACACCCTTTCAGGGTCATATATGCTGTATGATCCAGCCACCCTCAAACCATCTTGTTAAATCTTCACTAAGTGTCTCTGCTCATCAAAAACCACTCACATCAATCCTGACGAGCAGCTAATGACACCAACACATCCACAGAAGGCCGGCAGTACCCGCCATCTTTTTCCTGCCTTTTCCAAGGCTTTCTTACTCTGGCATTGAAGCCGTTTCATGTTGTGACAGAAAGTTAAGACTCTGAACAAGATGAGTAAATTCTTCCTTTTGCTTTGTTGTTTATTAAAGGAGACAACGATTGGCTCAGGAGTTAAAAGCCTATTTATTTGTCTTAAAGACACTGACATAAACAGCTTGGGTTAGCGTCAACCAAAACATCTGTAAAAAGGCACATTGTGGTGGTAAAGTTGAAAGCACAAGCCTGGAAAGCATAAAAAGCTGCGGCAGACATCAACTTCAACTCTTAAAAGTGCATTTCAACAAGACACAAATCGCTGAGGGCAGCAGAAAGCAGATGGTGCTGAGAAACCTGAAAACACAATCTGCTCCTGCTTCACTTCTGGGGCAGTTACAGGTGAATTCAGCAGCCGCGGCACCGTGTTTGTTCTCAACTCTAACAACGAAATATTCGCCACCGCTCAGATTCCTGCTCTCGACTGGCCCCGCCCCCCCGGGGCCCTCTGCTGGGCCTCAGCACTGGGCTTCTAGTAAATTAGCTAATGTGTCTTGCTAGCCAATTGTTGCGGTTAGCGTTTTTACACACAAACACACACAAAAATAAAGAACCAACCAAATGTAAAAGTTTAAGAGTTTGACCTGTTCGGTTGACATCATTAGTTGGAGTTTATGGTAGGCTGATCATTCTTTGGCATATGTGAACGTTATGAACTGATTTAATGCGCTCCTGCTAGTTCAGACTGGTGATGTCTCCTTCGCCACCCACTGAGTGCAGAGATGCACCAAGGCCACCACAGCTGTTTCCACCTGTGCCTCACATCTCTTATAGTGGACTGGTAACACACCCCACTGGGGATGTGGGTTACAGCTGGTCACAAAGAAATATTGTGCTTCTGACAGTTAATTATCTGCATCACTATTATACATTACAGCCACCTCACGACCCCACTGGTCTATTACTCATTCTGCATTATTGCTTTTTCTTTATCCACAGCTGTATTTCACTTTTGCCGCTATTTGCATGAATTAGTTAGACAATATACTGTATTGTGATGTAATGTGTGCAGAGTCAACAAAGCAGAGTCCAAAGGGATCCGCTGCATGTGCCACAGTGTTTTGATGCCAGGAATGTGCACGGAGTTACAGCTGATTCACCAAAATAAAGCAGCAAACAAACAAACGAATCAGCTCAGTGGAGATTCTTACAAGCTCTTCATCTTTTAGTGCATTTTGAAAAGAATGAGCATCTAAGTGGAATGATTTGTGGAACTAGACAGCTAAGCTGACTTGTCTCAACGTCTTCGTCAGCTTTGGATCTCAGAACAAAGAGAAACAGTTTATTTCTTTCAAAGAAATGTTGCTGCCTTTACCTGGCACTGTAGGTGCAAATTATTCCCCGCTTTACTGACTGGATTTCTACTGGGGGTTAAAATAAATAAATAAATAAAAAGGGGGGAAAAAAAGTCACATAAAAGCAGAATGTTGTTGTTTACCTGCAGCTGTCTGAATGTGGTGAACAGAAAGCTTGAAAAGAACAGTAATAGGAGCAGCGTTTTCACTTTAGATGGAAACAAGAAAGGCAGAAGCAGATCCTGAATGATGGCAAGAACAAAACAGAGACATCACATCACTACAGTATCTTAGCAACAGATGTATGCCTGTTTGGTACCAAATACAAGGAAGCGGAAGAGCCAGGATGAGGACTGACAGAATGGCAGCTATTTAGCCATCTCCCGGAAGACCAGAGGTCACCTCAGCTATATGAATTCTTCTAGAAATGTTAAACTGTCTCTAATGGCCTACTGGGCAACAATAAAGTCAAATGCTTTTTCTGTGTCAGACAGGAAAATTACATTAATGCCGTCTGCTAGACAGGCGGAGGCAAATGGCTCAGCTTCCATCTTTGACATTTAATAAATGGTGTTACGCAAACTGCTTTATTTTAGAATCCATTACCAGAGATATATTTGTTTGGAATCCTGCTAAACATGCAAATAAAAATCTGCTAACAGAATCATGGCGCATATGTAGCTTCACATTTTAAGAATATTATTATAAGTACCAACTTTGGAGGAAAAAAAATTCTAGTGAGCATAATAATAATAATAATAACAACAATGTAATAACATTTTCCCTTAGACTGTATATGTTAATGTAATCTCATAGTAATGCTGTACAACAAATATCTTGTTACAAAAAGTTAGTAAAGTTAAACTGTGCACACTTTTACTACATTAGCAGAAACAACACTCCTGTCACTTAAAGGAGCCACGCCCTTGATTATGGACAACTTTACGCCTTAAAATAATTTAGGGATAATAAGAAGGGAAATTGACCACTAACAAAAACGTATTTATTTCTTCTGTGTGGCATTTTAACACAGATTAATTCACTTTTGGACAAAGCCTCAAGTGGTCAGTCAGAGAACTGCAGCTTTTGGCACTTCCACGTTGGCTTCATTTTTCAGGCCACTTTATTACAGTTTGTTGCATCAGAAAAAGATGCCAACAGTTTAAAAAAAACAACTACAGTTTTTTTTTTTATCAGATCAGCTCAGATTTAAATTTTAATCTATGCCACCTTCAAGTGATTTTTCTTTTGTTCAAAGTTGTTCTATACTCGATAAGAATGAATACTAAAGCAAAGGCTAACTTGTGTACAGGGAAGCGAAATGCACAGGAAAGAATTCAGCACTCCTGACTGCAGTTTTAACCTCATGCAGTGCACCCTGTGAGCTGAAGCTTCTTTACAAACAGAAACAGTTGTCAGAGAATCACAGTGGTGAGTACAGGGTGATATTATTAGACTGTCACTGGTGTCTTTTCATGGAGGCAACCAAACACCTACCAGCCAATTTCAGTCCACACAGCTCTCAGAATCAAATTTACACCCCTACCCCCTTGTGTGTCAGGCTGTTTAATCATGTGCTGCTCCTCTGCACCGCCGCACACACTGGAGGTGGACTTGCAAAGCTTTTCAACAACCAGTAAACAACAGTGTGGACAGTGCAATTCAGGCTTCACTCATTAGCAGCAACCAAAGTTGTCAGACCAGGTGACAGATGGACCGGCACGTCTGGGCAGCCATGGATACTGAGCCACAGCCAAAACCATTCAGAGAGAAAAAAGAAGAGGCTTCTGGGTAAATGCAGTATAGAAAAACACTCAATTTTAAACTCTGACAGCCTGAGCACTGAGGCTGAACGGCGAATTACAGGGAAGAAACCCACGTCTTGAGAAAGAGGTGCAATGGTCAAATATTGCGCTGTTATCTAAAGCGCTCAAGACTGAAGGCTGTGGAGTTCGTTTCTTTTTCTACCTGAAGTTTGAGCTTACGAGATGTTTTATTTGTAGCACTCAACACAACACACTGCGTCATACTTGGGCCTAAAGATCTTGTAGGTACAAGAGATGCTCAACAAAGACATCAGGTGCACTAAAAAAATCCCACATCAAGAGTTTTACACAACAATGTGTTGTGTTTGAGTCAAAAAACAAATGACAAAAGACCCCAAAAAAGTCAGTATGCAGGCAATAAAGAACATTTGAGAGGAGGAAGCACCTCAAGCCCATCAGTCAGACCACGATCAACATCTGAATTTGCACACAGAATTCACAATGAGGATATTTCAGCCCTCAACGCTTTATCAGAATGTTCCCATCTACAAATTATTCCATTTCCACGTTTCCACTGTGCCTATTGCAACAACGCTCCACACACAGTGTTTACAAATGCTGCCTTATTCAGGCTAAGAAAGCAATGGCTCATAGCACGAAGGGAGTGCTGGTGAAGACTTTAGAAAGCTATTGATACATTTGGTCTATCAATATATAACTGAGTTTATTTTAAAATATATTAATTTGATGCATTCAAATGTTTTGTGGATAAGTTACAGCTAGCTGGCTAACCGTGCTCGTGTTAGCTGGCTAACCGTGCTCGTGTTAGCTGGCTAACCGTGCTCGTGTTAGCTGGCTAGCCTAAACCTAAATTATACACAAGCTAGTATCACAGATGAACTTAGCTTGTAAAAGTAAATAAATAATAAACATTAATAAATAAACATATATGATTTTTGCTAGTGATCAGCTAGTTATACCTTAGCTGCACTGAACTGAGCAAATGCTATTTTCTATTGTTACCTGATAAAGTAATTTAAGCCCCTGGTGTCTGAATCAATTCGCTACACAAGTTAGCTTGAATTCCTCCATACTTGCAGATACGCAGGTATTAGCCAACTAGAAATACAACTTTCCTTTTACATATACTGTAATATTAAATCGTGGTTAAAAATTGTGCCAAAATTAAAATTTTTTTACGAGGAATAAAAATTCCTCTCTTATTGCTTAAGCATGATTATTTTAGTGGAGTAACCATTACAGTGCACGCTTGGACAAAGGTTATTTACAACACAAAATCATCTGTGATCAAAGCCCTGGCATTGTGACTTTCTGTAATCCCAAAATGCTGTGAAACCCGATTCTGCATAACATCCAAGGATATCTGTATCATTGAGAAAAACGTTTGATTTCTTCTTCTTTTTTTTTTTTTCTTGTCTGGATCCAGATTTTCTGGGTCTAGTTCAAACTTACGATTTCCAGACTTGAATATGTGTCGAAATAAATTACTTTTGAAAAACATGTCAAACTGCCATTAAATCACATTTTAATGAGAGACTTCAGTTAGTAATCCACACTCAGGCTTTACCAAAGACGGCGAAATACTTTGTCCTGTGAGATCGAACACTGGCAGTCTGACCACTCGGCATGTTCTTCAGCAATAAGAGACTCTCATATGTTCAGAACTCTTCAAGCGCCTGCTGTCTGTTTGGAATTAGTCTCCATGGCAACGGACCAGACCGTCTGGCTGCAGCAAAGTAGCGCTGATGAAGTGGTGTATTATGGTCAACGCAAAAATAAGACCCTGAAAATATACAGTGCATTTCGCAAGGATCCTCAACGGACTTCCTAAACTATAATTTAAGCTCCGCACACTTTTCACACAGGAGGTGTTTATGCAAGATGAGGAGGACCGACAGTGAACACCGAGGACATTAATAGTAAATATTTGGTATAGACACACTCTGAGCTTTAGGATCATTTTATGACTTCCCTTTATCCCATGACGGTGGCACAAAAGGAGTTAAACTGCATAAGA
Source organism: Apistogramma diplotaenia (assembly GCA_015052665.1). Lineage (NCBI taxonomy): Eukaryota > Metazoa > Chordata > Actinopteri > Cichliformes > Cichlidae > Apistogramma > Apistogramma diplotaenia. The sequence goes on along the minus strand of VOQJ01024910.1, from coordinate 7,816 downwards.
CAAAAGGTTTTCTGCCTCACCTTGTGACACTTTGATTGGCCACACTGGATGGAGTCTGAAACCTCTCCTCAACGCTCATCGCCTGAGGACTGAAGCTCGTCCCTGCTGTCTGTCCAGCTCCTGCCTGCTGGTGCTGTTGCCGCTTCTCCTCTTCTTCCTCCGTCTCCTCGTTACCTGGCTTCCCCTTTCCTCGGCCCTCGCTCTCGTTGTCGCTCTCCTCGCCTAAGATGTCGTCCACCTATTAATTTTGTTGTTAAAAGGAGCTTTGTGAGGACATTTTAATCTTCTGTTACACCAGCATGAATAAACACTGTACATACCAGAAATACCCTTTTATTTTGCATTTTGGCCTATTCTCAAGTGCAAATTGGATTAATTAATTCCTCCACTTCCTCCACTGAATACAAATCAGCATGTCTGTATTTCTGTAAGGAACATCTAAGAAATAATACACAGAGCTCCCCAGAATTCAGGGAACCGTTAGTGAAAAAAAGCTGTGGGACAATGTGCATTTATCCACACAGCCTTTCATTCAAAATATATTAAACAAATGCAATGAAGGCCAACGTCTGCAACTAAAGAGACAAAGATTCTGCGCCTAGAAATAGTCTCAAGATAGATATCTCCAGATATTGTGCATAATTTGAGACCACTAAGGATGCTACACAAAAGATCTAACAAAAAAGGCCAGAAGCCCCACCCACCACCTGCTTAAACTTTCTTTTTATGAGGGGCAACCAATCAGAAGACAGCTGTCTTAAAGGGGGTGGGGAGCTACACTGGCTCTTTCAGGAAGTGAGAGAACTAAGGGACTGCACCACGGCTATATAAGATAAATAAAATATATGATAATTTATTATTAACTGTGAGCCCCCACAAAGTAAAATATGGAATAGAAAATGAGAATAACAGGTGTCCTTTCAAAGGTTCCTAAAATACTGGAGGGCACTCCAACGAGGCAACGCTTCACATATTTCAACGTTAGATGTGAAATGATGAAAAGCTCTATTAAAGGAGTAATTCCTGCTTTAAGGATCATCAAGAAGAACCCTGTGCATTAGTCCGTTTAGCCGATCCACTACAGATTCTAATTATACATCTAATTACATCTGGAAAGCACTTTTCCTTTTACAAATAATTGGGCCGTGTGCAGTACTGTAATCTTGGATGGTGATTAAAATTAAGGCCAAGATTTGAACAAGATCTTTCAAGCAGGTGCTTTTGCTTTTGTGTATTTGTGTAGGTGTGTGTTTAACTAATACAATGCCAAATTGAACATTTTTTTAAATCTAAATGAATTTAGCAAATCTGACGGGCGACGGAGGAGCTTGGTATCGGATCCTCTGGCATCAAAGTGGAGCTACATCCACCCTGCACAGCTGCAACATCTGAGGTAACGAACTCAGAACATCAGATTCATACCACGAGGAAACACAACTAACTTGTCAAATACTGAATGAGAAACTGTCAGCTCATCAATCCTTTATTGTATTAGCTGCTTGTTTATAATGCCAGTGGCAACAGACTAGCCAACTGGCTGCTGTCAGAGCATTACGGATGAATATGGCCACAGTAAATTTCCAGCCTTTAACCCATTACGGAGCATCAAGCTCAGGGGTAAGTGAGATTAATGAAGAGGAACCTTCTACTATCACTTCTGGCATCGAGCCACGCTTGCTTGAAAGCACTGCTGTTGGTTATATGAACACCACAGGTGCCGCAGGTAAAGCTGATGTAAAAATGGAGGACAAGAAAAGAGAAAGACATGTGAGGTCAGGGTGTTCCTCTTGCTCCGTTTGCTGAATCAAATTTGAATCAGCTTTAACTCCACAGGGCACCAATGAAAAAGAGGGTCAGACAAATAACACACAAAAGGGAGTTTTATCTGCCGGGAAGACACGGCTTAATATTTATCACCAATTCCCACTAAAATATTCTCTTCTTGCTCAATTATGGCCACGAAAGCCAACACTAACAATTGTTTAGCCTCGTCTCTATGGCAGCTGCTAAGGTGCAATCAAATTATGAAGAACAAGCATAAATCCTGTAAACAGTCCACCGTTATATGTAGAGTCACTTTTAGAGCAAATCCCTTCCATGCACATGCAGAGCAGTTCCTGTCTGCTGCCTGCAAGTACCATGGAGACACTGTACAGCAAAAACCGATGTACTTTTTTTTGTTGTTTTTTAAATTATTATTCAGTCAGGTACGGTTCTTACAACCTTGGTAGAAAAAGAAGCATTAACAATCTCCACAAAGAGCGAGGCAAACTTCCCGCAGATATTTTTTTCTTGGATATAATCCAAGGCCAAGCAAAGAGCCCACCGCCTCCTCAAAGCTCGTTTAGAGGAAGGCTTTTAATCTCATCACTGCGAGCTCGAACTAGTGAGTGAATACGTTTAGTGGAAGTGTGCTTTCAGAGAACAGAAGCCATTTGTGGCTGAATGTCTCAGTTGCTAAACTATTGTGTTAGGCATCATTTGTAACCACCCCAAAGCTGACTGTGATGATGAATCTGTTGGGAGGGAGATGGTCGAGATGTAGAGGAAAACAGACCAACGGCACAGGAACGTGTTGCTCATCGCCCAAAAGCAGGATGCACACAAGCAAGCATGCACGGCGGCAATATTCTGTTGGTCATTCACATACTGCCAAAGCAGCTGTGACCTGCTGAGGAACAGACTCCACACTATGTCTGAGGAGTCCTCGTCATTCGGCACCAATTCTTTCGGCCCTGTAAAGCTTATTTGACACAACTGGTCAACATGCAAACTCCACACAGAACGGCCCGGACCGGGAATCAAACAGTGCCTTGTTGGAGCTATCTGTAACGGCTTCTTACGAATTCTGCAAACTGCCGTTTTTTGAGCGATATCGGTCTTCTCGAAGACAAACCACCTCCACGCGAGTGAAGATGATCCTCGCCTAGGAATTAAACCTGAGGCGGGAGAAAACGATGTCGGAATTTCTTCAGCGGATCCACTCATTTCCAGCTTTGTGGTTCTGCTGTTTCGTTAGCACACACTATAAACGCTCTCTATGCCTCCACATTTTAATTGTTGTTTTTTTCCCCCAGTCATTAGCATACTCAGTAATATCAGCCTGCAACTAAGATACTATCGTAGACAATTCATAGTAATCAAAACATATTAATATAGACAAATCATTAAGAATTAAGCAGCATTGTTCTGAAAGACAGCTTTCCTGTCATAACATGTTATTTATACCTCTTTCCAGATTGGGAAAGAGGTATAAGGTGATGACATTTAAAACAAAGGCTTTTCAATCCATCAATGACAAAGTAGTTATATGAATAATACCCCCAAATTTTAAATCCTGACATGAATGGATGTTTGTTCATACATCATCCTCCTACTGTACCTACGGAGCTACCTAATGGTTTAAAAATGCAAAGTGTGACGTGAATACAAGTTTGAGTTTGTTATTACAAATATGTATTAATATTAAAATGTCAGATAGTGTTCACGTGATGGTGGAAATGATAGCCAGAATATATAAAACAAAAAGCTCAGCCTTTGTTAAACCTTTTGTAGTGCAAAATAAATATTGTTTCATTCAAATCAACATGAGATCAAATGTTTGCTGTTTATGAAGGTCAAACTACAAGATAATAAGTATGTCTGTCCTGAACAGACTCAGGCCCATCACAATTAACCTTTTCTCTTCTGTCAACAACACATTATTAACTAGAATTATTACAAAATTGATTTTTAATCTAAATTTTAATAGATTAAGAAGTGTGGAAAATCAATTTTTAGCCATGCTTAGCGAGCATTTCTGCATGACTGCAGCAAAGACGGCGGACTTACAACTGCTCGCTACACTAACAAAGCTTTATTTAAGCACTTTCAGTATCTTTTTAGGTGGTTGTTTAGTTTCTTTTTAATGGTGAAGGTATAAGTGAGGCTGCTGAAATGGCCTTCTTGATGCTCGCGAATGTTATTGAACCTTTTGTGTTAAATAGCAGCTGCAGTAGGATCAGGATCAGGATCAGAAGCAGGTGGCTGTATTTCAACATCGATTAACGGCAGGCGGAAAAATATGCTGCAAAAAACTCTTGCTAGCTAGTTAGCCTATTCATCAAAGCCTAGGGACTAAATTCAGGTTACAAGCATCAATTCCAGGTGATCTAGGAATCAAGCAAATGGATTTTCTCAACATTTGCTATGTGCACTTTACACTGGATGTTGCTCAGGTCAGCTGGATGTTTGTGGCATTCCAAATACCTGTGCTGCTAACGGGAATGCTGCATAGTGCCCCCTGATGGACATACTATGCAATGTCAACACTCAAAACATTTTTGAAGGGTGTTTCTCTCTTTTTAATTTTCCATTTATTAGCTGTTATAATACCAATACTGATAGATCAACAGATCGACAAATAGCTAATAACAGACCACCAATAAATTGTTTGAGCTCTAATCGCTACTGTTTTCTCCCTGTTTGATCATGTATCATTACAGCAATTCCACATAATTAAATTAAATTTAAAACAAACATGTAGTTCTGCATGAACTGGTAATTTAAATTGAACTGAATCTCTCCCATCCGAATAAATTCTGTGGCCAAAGTGCAGTTGGTGCATCCTTCAGAGCCCAGCTATGAAAATAACTTTCTCAAAGTTCTGGTGGAGGCCTGGGTCGCCTACCTTTCAAGGAAACAGATCTGTCTCTCGGTATGTTGAGGCACCTCTGAGGAGACAACAGCATGCCTGTAAGACATATTCAGCACTACAACATGCGAGGTAGGAATCCAGAGTGGGAGCTCACCAGATTTCTGTGCAGCCAATCAGCAATCATTGTTCTCACCAATATCTGTTTGCGCTGAGTTATTGTACAAGAGTGAGGGCGGCTCACCGAGAACTTTTCATAGCAAAGTCCCAATGAAGAGGGATTACATAAGCTACTGTGACTTCATCTGTGAAAGGTAGTCAGAGGTGGTAATAGAGCCGACAGCTGATTGCTGAAAGGAGTAAGAGTGTTGACGGCTCATTCAAAGTAGGCCAGAGGAAGATGAGGGCTTTGTGTCGGGAAAGAAAGTGCTCACTGGAGACCATCAGGAAAGGAAATGAATGGAAGTGAATACGAGAAGTTGATGTGAAGATATTGTGCTCGCGAGCTATTCAAACCACCCCACGAAAAAAAGTTAAATAAAGAAAAATGCATTGAGAACGGTGGATCATGAGTACAAAGGCCTCCAACACTAATCGACTCATACTAGCAGCTGTTCGTTAGCTCAGGGTCACAAACCCGGCACTCATTGTTCTGGGTCCACCTCTGCCTGCTCCTCATAAATAATGAGAAGCTGAAGTGCTGGAATGTAAAAGATGCAGCAATCTTTTGAGAACGAATATTCTTAGAGGCTCTGTGAACAGGAAGACGCCGGCTTCTTTTTACCATTATCCAGAAAAGATATGCTACACTGCAGCTGAGGTTAGTCAAGGGGTAGTTACATAAGGCTAAACTGAAAACTACTTCAGAGACTTCAGATTTCAGTGTTGATATCAATGATATATATATTTTTTAAAACCTCCAAAGAAAAATTCCCACCAAATTGCTTATAAAGAAAAAGAAGCTTCTTCTTCTTTTAAACTTGGACGTTTGTGGACATCTTGGGACATCAGACTGCCAGGGACTGGTGCAAATGGAAACTGGACCAGAGGAAATATTCATCCTGCTCATGCATTTATGGCTGGATGATAGTTGCGTTGGCATCATTTCTGGCTGCAGCTTTGGTCAGATTTGACCAGTCGAATATCTTGTAATTAGATTCTTTGTAAACTGTAGTTGTGAAACTGGAGCGGTTCAGCACTGCCTCGTTAGAATATCCAAAACGATCAATGATATGTGCCTTTCAGCATTGCTGGTACCTTTCCAGATGTGCAACAAGGGTGTGGTGTTGGTATTCTCTAAAGCAAATTTAAAAAGTGATCATTTTAACTCTGATACAAAACCAAGTCTCTCTGGTTTTTGTTCTTGTTGACATCTTGACAACTGTAATATGTGTTTTCAATCATTTTTTGACATGTTATTGACCAGGCAATTAAAGCAAATATCAATCATGAAAAACCTGTTAGCCAAAGGCCTAATCAGCTAGCTAAAGCCAAAAAGCTTTCGTGCCCCCATTTGTTGAATGAGAAAACTGACTGTAATAATTACAGTACAGCAAAGACGGATTATTGATCGTAAGAAATACATTAGATAATGACATCACAGAACCTGTCCAATACATTTACTAATTGCCGGTCCATGTGATCACTTTTCCAGCTCTTAGTTGCATCTTTGCGCCACACAAAATGAATCCAACTGAAAGCACTCCAGGTGTTCTGGTACCAAATACTTTAATGCTGTGAAAACACACATTCAGCCATTCAAATGCCCCTAATACTCATCTGCTGATGCCAAGCCTGTGTAATGATCCAGCTCCCACGGCTGAGCTTCGATCGCAATCATCACCCTTGCGTTTCCACATTCTGTAGCCTTCATGGCTCGTTAGTGCTCCGGCCTTTGTGTTGATGTAATTTGAGAACCGACAAGTTGACAAGTAATAGTCATCAAGCTACAGCAGCCTGATCACCAAGAGGAGCTTTGAACATGATTAAAAGAAAACTCGTGACTTTGCTGGAAAGAAGAATAAAATAATAATGAACGGAGCGTTTAAATCAACAGAAACCCTATTATTAGCCAAATTAAATCTAGCAGATTGAGAGTCTTTATGTACTATATGTGGAAGCACTGTTGGGGCTGCTACACTATTCACGCTGAAGCTTTAATTACAGGTCTAACCCTGTTCCAGAGAGCAACAGAGGCTTTCATATACCTAATTCTGCATGTCTCGTTGGCACATATTAGCTGTGGCAGGGTGCAGTGTGTGCCAAATGACACTGCTGGCAGGGGACTGGGCTAAAATACTCTCCCCTGGGAGACCATCCAAATGGATAAAGCAGGTGTTATTGCGGTTGGCTGTAGGGGCTCTGATTCTTTTTTAATGAGACAGATAATAATGGTCCTCCGTGTTCTTCTATATTTATTCCAGCAAAAACAACAAAAACCACAATGACCTCTACAATCCTTGTACATGACGCAGAAACTCGTCTTCCTGGGAAATCCCAAGAATTACATCTGACCGAGATCAATACCCGCAGGTGAAAAGAGTGAGTGATGAATGTGCAACGTCTCTTATGCTTAATGAGCCGTGTCCATGAGGGAGCATGCCACTCCAACCTGAAGCCGAGTCTGACTATAATAACCACATGCTCATTGTTCACTCTCGCAGCCTGAACTCATCTCGATGAAATTCTTATGTTGTCTTAAAGTCAGAGCAGCGACTTCAAGCAATGCAGAGTCGAGCAAATTTATTATTCTTCAAGTAGCGCAAAGATTGGTTGGGAGTGAAGGAAAGAATAACTATAGATGAGAATTTTGTAGTTAATCTAAATGTAGGCATGACTGCATATTAATAAATCCATCAGACCAACTAGATACCACTAGAAAGCCAACTCCACCCTTCCTTTGACCTGTTAAATTGCATCTTCTGTTCCCTTTTGAAACGTCACTAAACTGACCAACTGCTTTCTAAAGTGTAGCAAAAATACACATTTGACTAATTAAATTTGTCTCCCTAACTTACGGTGGCCCTGAAGTACAAAACATAACAACATTAACGAAACACAATTACATTTACCAAACCACAACAACATTAACGAAACACAATTACATTTACCAAACCATAACAACATTAACAAAACACAATTACACTTACAAAACCACAACAACATTAACGAAACACAATTACA
>VOQJ01024908.1:0-17487 GCA_015052665.1 Apistogramma diplotaenia | reverse complement strand
CAAAAACACACACACACACACCTTCTCACCCACACACACACACACACACACACACACACACACACACACACACACACACACACACACACACACACACACACACACACACACACAACACATAGTGGATTACAGATAGATTTGATATAGTGTTTGCTTTCGGTACTCTCCTTATGTTAATTGACCCTATTGATTCTGTCAGGCCGATCCACAGCCTTACAGGCTCCCTGCCCCTTTCAGCACACATTCCACCTCAGTTCATTGTCCTTTTCGCCAACACGCACATACACTCCAGGCTTTTCACACTATCAAGGTGTGGCATATAAATACATATTTCACAGGTCATGGAATTTCTATTTACTTCCCTCTGGCCCCGTAATAACCACATGCTGATTTGAAATAACTATAATGAGAATTTCTGTCTTCTCAGCAAGTATGTGCCACTCTGCCTGCTCATTCATGTGGCTAAGCAACTGTAATATAATAAGGGGCAGGCCAAGATGTATGAAATGTCATATACAGAGAGTGGCCAAGCAGACGCAACAGTAGCAGAGCTATGAGAGTGCTTACTGTCTTGGCTCGAGGTCCAGTTACAAGCACATGACTGACACTGACCGACCTGGCTTGTTATCGCCTGGTGTTAGATTCAAGCTGTGTGTCAGATCAGCTGTGTGTTTTTGACCCCCATGCAAGTATCCGAGGAGAAGTGTGGAATAAAAGCTGACGGCTGCATGAAGTCATGAGTGGCATATTTTATCACTATACTTTCTGAATGGTAGAGTATAATTGGATGTTGTGGAGTAAAATGGGCAAAATGTAGCTTATGGTATAGTAATTTATCTTTGCAAAAGTCTATTTCTGCTAATTTCCTTTCCCTGACGTCCTCGCAGGTACTCCAGTTCTTTGCATGCTCCGTACAATCCTATTCTTGGTCTCTCTCGGTCAATTCAGAGCTCCAGTTCTATGCCAGTGCCCAGATTAGGGTGCAGGGAGATGTAGAAAATGAAATCTTTTGGAAGCAGCCTGCTGTGATATTGCAAAGTTCTGCTGCCCTCACACCTACGCACACCCTTTTACCTTTACAATATTTATTATACGTGCACACTTGACAGTTTCTAGCGCTGATGGATGTTGTGACTGGGGGCCGCCTTCCTCTCCCGTCACAAGTCAGCGTGATGGGCAGATCGACTTCAGCTCTGAAGCATTTCTAATTAAAGGAAAGAGATCCAGGCGGCATTTTTCTGTAATTCTCCGATCATGCCGCGATTGTGATTCACAGTGGGTGCGGCCGAGGAACTCTGTGCTGCCCTGTCATTGTGACACCTGTTATAATTCCTGCAGCTGATAAATAGAGGTCGTGGCTACCTGGGATTGGTCTAGACCAGATATGCAAAGTGATCTGTCCTGTTGGTGGACAAAAAAAGAAAGGACAGAGAGAGAGGACAAATGAAGAGGGGGAAAGGAGAATAGTGGAAACTGCAACAGAGAGCTAAACTGTACGTGGCTGTGATGATAGACCTGCCTATGTTACAGACTTAAATGAACCAGATTAGAATTACTCCCCAGCACTATAATCTAGAGCATGAACCCAGGGCTTTAATGTATTATGTCATGGCCGGGCAGAGAAGAGCCATGTTCAGCGATTGTCTCTAATGAGCTCACCCATGTTGAAGTGCAAAATAGGCTGACATTAATTCTTAATGGGGGCATTAAAAGCTTAGTTAATGGAGAATAGTGAGCATTTGTGATTAACTGGCCAAATTAATAGCAAGTGTCACATTTAAACTTTGCTGAACTCTGTGCATCGGCCCTCTCTGTGGCGCAGGGCTTTTCAAATTGCATCACTAGGGCATTCTGGATCTGCGGCGTGAAAATCCTCCAGAGAAAACAAACAACTCGAAGGTCTCACAGGATACGAATGGTGTCATTCTGCTTTTTGTTATTAATCACACGGAAAAACCAAAAGCAATCATTCATAGCCCACCTCTCAATACATTCCAGTTTTGCTGCCAAACCATTGCTGTTTAAAAACATTAAACTCAGCTTTTATTATTCTGGAAAGTACAGAGTACAAAACACACCACATCCAAGTCCTCTCTGTCATCTATTATACTGACAGAGAGTGATGTCCTTCCCACCTGACTCAAACCTCGAGCTTTATCTCTAACAACAACAGTTCACTTCTTTCGTCTCTGACCCTTTTTTTTCCTCGTTGTGCTCTGGTATCTGCAGGCATGCTGCTGTGAGAAGAAGGCCGCATCAATCTGTGCGATCAATATCAGTTTAGAATGACAGTACCTGTTTGTGTTGCTGATGCAGGCCTCTGGAGGAGATTCTTACCCTTGTATTACACAAGATGAGTTTTTGAAATTCAGAACACAGAAAATTTGTTTGGAATTTTTCACATGAGTGTAATGAGGAGGGGAAAGCTAAACACGCCATCTGATGCTTAATTAAAGAGCCATTTATATTGTGACCCTGAACTGTTTCAGCCGGCGTGCTGACGTATTTTTTTCTTTGATGAACCCAAATGACTTATGCCGTATCATTGTCTGTCTGTGCTTCTTTCACTCTTAATTTGATGCACATTAAACAGTGGTGATGGTTTCTGTGTTGCAAAGGAAATTAATGTGACATTGTGTTATGCATATGAAGCACGTTTGTTAGACAGAACTGGTCTGTGTGGAATTCACTCTCAATATTGTCTAGTTAGGTTATTCTGGTACCACAAAACCAGTGAATGCCGTCTGCATGCTGTAATGAACTGGCTCATGGTCTAGACAAATAATGGAGACCACACAGATAATCTTAAATTGAGATCAAATATATTTAATTAAAGTAATATTACTGTGAAAAAAATATGTAGATTTTTATTTTTTGGGTGCGGGGGGGCTTAGTTGCATTGATAGGTTATGTTAAGGCAAAATTCACACAAGAAATAAAGATAAAATAAAACAAACCATAACTGCAAACTGAGCAAAGCTTCTGCACCCTGAGATAAGATGAGATTTGCTTTATTTATCTCATAGTTTGGAAATTTCTGTTACGGCAATCACAATATTAATCACAATGTGGAATAAAATGGCTTAAATGAAGTAGTACAGATACAGCATATTGCTGAGTAAATGAAATACAATATGACAAAACAAATATTTATATAAAGTCAAAAAGAAATGCATGAATGAAATGGGATATTTATAAGTAAAAATAAAAAAAAAAACAAAAGGTGTGTGTGAGCGTGGGAGGGGTCGCTCCTCTTCCCCTTTCTCTTGAACTGGAAGAGCACACCATTTTAGCAAACATGCTCCTGGACTTTCAGCAGTTGTACTCACAGTCGTGCAGCTCGTACCTGCACATCAGAGCTCATTTACTTTGACAGTTGGAGGCTAAATGAGTGATTAATCAGGTGAAGCAAATGTTGTGGTTATAAAGTGGATATTTTAGCGATACATATTTTTGAAGAGCCGAATTTGTTCCAGTCCATTTTTTAAATCCTAATAACAAATTCAGTCCACACACACGCGTGCACGCACACACAGCACAGAGAAGCCACTGCATAGCGGGAGAACCATCCACCCCTCAGTCGTCCTCACTCTGTGGGACACTCTCTGTTCCTCTCTACGATCTCTTGTTAGACTAAAAATCAATCCCATCGTGGAGTAGCAGCCCATTTGTCCTTGGCTTTGATAGTGGCGTGGGTCAATAAACGGCGCTGCACAGCTTCTCTCTCGTTTGGCCTCCCAGCAAAGCCTCTGCTTGGCACAGCAATACTGTGACTGGAGTTCATGATAGATGGCACAGGCATGTGAATGGAATCACTGGAGCAAGTCAGAGCTACTGGGCACCACTTTTTTCTTTTTGCTCTTCCCCTTTTATATCAGGATAGCACATCAAATGCTAAAAGGGCTGTGACTTTGATCAAGCCACTTACATACCACACTTCTTTTTTCTCCATAAAACTGACTGCAGTGGCTTTTGTCCTCCTCCAGGAATACAGAGGCTGCTGCACAAAAACCAGCTCCCAGTTTGGATTCAGGAGACAGACACCTTGTCTACTTTAAAGATTAGGCTTAACCGTTTCCCTTTGTTAAAGCTTATAGTTAAGGCTGGATCATGTGACCATGAACCCTCCCTTAGACATGCTGCAAAAGGCCTAGACTGCTGGAGGCTTCTCATGATGCACTGAACCTTTCTTCTTCATTCATCTCTTTTCACTCTCTGTGTCTTTATACACCAGTTTGTATTTAATCCTTAGTAGTTAATAGTAGTTAATAAATTCTCTGCCTTTCTCTCTCCCCTACAGATTGCAGCTCTTGTGGCATCTACAGTGATCAGTATCTATCAAACGTGGTCCAAGGAAGGAACAGTGGTGAACCAGCAACAGCGTCACGGTGGCCAAAACTCACTGATGCTCGTGGGGAGCAAAGCCTGGCCCGTGTGGTTCGATCGAGCAGGCAAGCTACTGTAGAATACGCAGTGCGTTGTAGTTTGTAGTGTATGGGACTGCACAGCTTACAGACCAGTCAGGGTGCCCATGCTGCTGAAAGCACCAACAATAGATGCGTAAGTATCAGAACTGGACAATATAATTTGTTTCAGTAACACCGCTGTGCTCAGGGGTTAAAATGGGCCGGAACGAGTCCAGATGTCCGTATGTAGTGCATGTAGCATGGCAAACCAAATTTTTAGAAAATCAAGGAGGATCTAAATGTATCCTAATTACCTGGAAGAACAGTTGTCAAGACATTGCATACTGAGCCACAGGTGTGTATGACATCTGTTTTCTGACAACCCATTGTTGTCAAAAACGTTGTTGCCCACATTTATTCCCATCAACTAAAATGTGAGACAGATGAACAGACTGAAACTGCCTCTCTTAAGCTACTACTGTTGTTGTGATTTATAATAACTTGACAAAGTATGTATAGAGCTTTGGAGCTGACATCACATGCTGTGATGTCAGCTCCAAAGCTCTATTGATCACCTGGAAAAAGGAAGCAGGGGGAGTAGTTGTCAGTTAATCAGTTACATGGTAAAGGCACAGGAGATTGATTTCTGTTTAAAACATATCTTGCAAGCAGGAATGAGATATTCATCTGAGTCACTGCTACACTGTATCTGCAGTTTGTTGCATACAGTATTTTTTTTAAAAACCACAACTGGCCGTGAATCTGTTGGACTCGGTGGGACGCAGCATGTAGCAAAGTGGGGTGGCAAATTAATTTCCTTAGTGTTAATAAAAGACAGCTTAGTATGACTAAGAGGAACATGATTAACAAAAATCCTTTAATTTACTTGATTGTCCCTTGGATGAACTTGTGATTTACTAATTAACCTGTTGCAGCCAATTTCCCTCAGTCTCAGTAATGAGCAGACTTGTGAATGCAATCAGCCTGACTCTATTATCATGTGTTATGAATAAATGTATGCATTACCATTATTATCAATTACATTCCCTACAATACATAATCATGCATAAATTATGCATATCTATTCAGCTCCCTACCTATTAGCTCTTTTCTGAATTGCTTATTCTAAAACAGCTCATCTGACTGGCACACTGTGGCCAGCACAGACCCACATGCACACACAATTTACACTAACTGGAGTTTCCCAGATTCTCCAAATGCTGTAAAATAAAAGGGTAACGAAGAAAACATTTGAATTATGCATGGTCACGTGTGTGGGGGCTACCATGCTTTCAACAACTATGTACAGTGGGGCAGACCCTCAGCAGCAAAGAGCTGAAACAGTTTGTCACTTCCTATTCGTTGCATCATGTGGCTCTTGGTCTCGGGTACTTCCTCTTCTCACTACGTATCAATACTAGCTGACTTTATTTACTTCCCACCACACACGCAGTGGAGACTGTATGAAGAACAACTAGTTTGAGGACTTCATGAAGATTTGAAGATTTGAAAAATTCGATTAATCATGGAGGGAGATCTGCTGTCTTTGTCATCTTCCTCTTCATTACCATCTTCACCAGCAGGAGAAGCAACAGGAGAACAGAAAGATGCATCACCTAAGAGTGATAGCAGCCTTCCTCAGAGCCAGCAGGAGCCTGAATCGACCGAAGAGGAATTATGGTAAGTGTGTATTTCTAAATATGAAATAGAAACAAAAACAGAAACATGTGATAATGGTGTAGTACCTGACAATCGCAGCATTAAATCCATATTTATCACAGTAACTTTCATGTAGTTAATGTCATATTTATTGTAAGAATAACATAGATGCCTGTCTACTGTATATTGTACAAGTCCGTTGTATTTGTGTCCACCTCGATGTTTCTACTTTCCTGGAAATACATAGTTTCAGAGTCACAAGCCTGAGGTATATGATAAAGTATTATAGTATTATATAAAGTAACAATCATCTTGTCAATACTTGTAATGTCCCACAATTTAGGCACAATTTGGAAAGTTTGAACCTCCAAATACAGAAAAATTCCTTCTCTGATCACATTCTTGTAAAAACACTTATATAGTTTAACGAGGAAGTTCCCCTCAGTGAGAGGAGGAATAAAGAGTAGCAGCGGAGTTTCCCATGAGCTCACCAAAAAAAACGTAGGCTTCAGTTCACTGTTTCGCAAAACTAACCTTATGTAAATGCACCAGCAAAATGTCATCTAGTACTTATTATTACTTTAAAAAAGAAATATATATATATATATATATATATATTTGTCATATTACCCATATGATTTGTCTACCTTGTCCTTCTCTCAGGGGATTTAGCTTGTCAACACACAGTGGTATCTGTTAGCATTACCACCAGCAAGAAGGAAAGATTGTATCTACCTCTTTATTAAGTGCCATGACAGTAAATTACCATATTGCTGCAGAAGGCAGTAGCATTTTGGTGTCCTTCTGAGATGGCACATGATGGAAAACTTTGTCAAACTGGGTCACAGAGTGTGTATCGGCTGTCAAAGCTGGAGGAGAAAATGCTCTGCATCAGGGAGACATGGCGCATAGTTGTCCCAATGGGATGGATGAATACACAGTGCTGGCTTGCCAAGGCAGGGTTTTGGACATGGGTGCGTTCGCATTTAATGCCATACTGGCCACTAAAGTTAGGCTCCGTTTCATTTCATTGTGTTTCTTTTCAGCTTCTGCCCTCATCCTGCACCTCCCAAACTGCAGAGCAGGGGGGGTTTATTGTAGCTGATTTCCCCATTAGTGACCATAAACAGTCTGTGCTAAAGCCCTTTGCACTCTCGTTGAGCCCAGAAATATGACAGATGGCACACAGGGTAAAATTAGATAAGCATTCTTAGCTACTGTATGGATCAACTTTCTTTTAATATAAAAAAAAACATTTTAAATCTCAGAAAAGGCCTTGGGGATTTTAGACAAACCAAAGTAACTTTTGAATAATTTGCTCCAGGTTTTCTGTTTTTTAAGGAAAAAGTCACTGTTCTGAGCTTTGTCAGGAACATATGTCTTATTATCAGGGTTTTGAGCAGGTCTCAGAAAAACATCATTTATAAATGAACCATAGTTACTAAGAGAGGTTATACAGGGCAGTGGAGGAACCTTTGAGGTTGTTTTGTAGTTGCTGTTGCTAAGCGAGGCTAACATGCTATTGGCAATACTGTACGTCCAGAAAGCACTGAGTTATCATAAAGCTGTAATCATTTTTAAACAAAGGTCACGGCAAGAAGATCCTGGGGCCTTTCTGTGTGGAGTTTGCATGTTCTCCCCTTGCCTACATGGGTTCTCCCCGGGGCCTTCGGGGTTCTTGGAAGCCAGATCGGAGGGGATTTCCAGAGTCCATAATAATGCACGTTAGATTAACTGGTCATTTTAAATTGGCTGTAGGTGTAAATGGTTGTTTCTCTCAGTCAGGCCAGGGTGCACCCAGTCACTCACCCTATGACAGCTGGGATAGGCCTCAGCACCCTCGTGACCCTGAATTGGATAAGTGAAAGGAAATGGGTGGATGGTTAGATTTTTTTTCCCAGATTTCATCACATTTATATTAGAGAAAAAGTCTTGCTGTCAGTAGTGGTAGTAGTAATAGCTTCAAAAGTTAACCTATAATCTCACTTTGCTCATGATTAGACTTCCATGTTCCTATTTGCAGCTATTGCCTTGCTGCTTTCTGAAATTGTATAACACAGATTTTCACAGAGCAGGACACTGAGCATAAGTGGATGAAAGCATGTGTTTGTGGAGGAGTTTAGCCTTAAGGGGAATGAGGTATGATCACAAATTGTTATTCTTTGTAGTACTTAGCCCTGCGAGGTTGCAGCAGTATTTTTGTGTTAAGATGCCCTGCAGTCTGCGTTTGGAGTTTTGTGTGTTCCTCCATGAGCAAATTTCCACCCTACCCCCACCTCCACCCCCAGGCCTCAATCGGATGCCTCTCTGTTAGCTAGTTCGTTTTAAGTAGACTTCTTATCAGAGCTCGTAGAAAGGAAGTTAGTTTGACTAATTAATCCTCGCAAATATTTTTTCTTTCCTCCGTGCACTTCAGCACAAATCAGCATTTTCCAGGGATCATCACCCACCTTGTTTCCATAGGCGATCGATACACAACTACATTGGATAGTAAACAGAGACTTTGACACACTGCAGAGGAAAACAACCACAATGTGTGTCTGTGTGTCTGAGTACCTTTTGTACATAATGTGACTATGTGTGTGTATGTGTGTGTGCATGCGTAGGTGTGCATAATGGCTCCTATTCGATTCACTGTAAGTGCACTCTATGGGAGTGGGTGTTCAAAAGTACCTTGACTCTTTTTTTATGTATACATGTATTGGCTTATTAATGGAAATCCTTTTCTCAGTGTTCTTCACCATGATTTTATTCATGCCAAGCTCTATATCCTCCTCATATGTGTGCATGTGTAAACAGCATCTGTGTGTCGGTGTGCAGGACACAGGAAGCGAGTCCCATGGCTGACAGGCTGCTTTCCACAGAGGAGCAGGTGACTCTGATCACCGAGAGTTTGACAGTCACCTCCACTGACCAGGAGAAATTGCTGCTGCTCAACAAGAACACTGAGCTCCGCAGAGTCAACAAGGAGGTACAGCACAAATTCTCTGCTCGTCCATGTTTTATTGCTGATGTTGGCAATTACATTTAGTTCTCTCTGAAAACCAGAGGAGAACTGTGGGCGTCGTGTGAAAACTGCTGCAAAGCTGTGAAGAACCATCATTTGAGTTCAATTTTTCACTATTATACAACCTTGGCTTCCACATCTTAATTAGTTGCAGCTTAAAAAAAAGGAAATAAGGAGGGAATATGCTCTTGGCCAGAGTAACTGTAATGTATGTGCAGAGGTGTAGATGCAAGGGTGAAGTGTCTCGCTTCACTTTGTGATTGTTGTGACGACAGAGTGACGGCAGTACAGATTAAAGGAATGATGCTATTGATTACTGCAGTGGAAGCCTTGGCAGTGATGACTATTATGTGATGATGATGTGTCACAGCTGATGAAGCTGAACGAGGACTGGGACCAGGTGTACCGCAGTGCCACGCTGCGTCTGCAGCACAGGCTGGAGGCTTTGGAGCTGGAGAACAACGCAATCAAAGAGCTCAACAACAGACTGCTCCTCAAAGTTGAACATCAGCAAGTAAATACAATAATATTTTAAGCGCTCACACACACCAACAAACAGTTCAAAACATTAGTTCATACGCTGATAAGTGTGTGCAGTTGACTGGGGTGTACGTAAACAGTTAGCGTCTAGCTGGTTTAAATAGCCGTCGATAATAGATGCGGTTTGCATGTGTGATGTTCACTGCTATATTTGGAACTGCAGAGTGCAAAGGAGTACTATGAGCAAGCATTGATGCAAGAGCTGAAGAAGAACCAAGAGCTGCAAGAATACATCAGGCTTTTGGAGAACAGGTTGCACAACCCAGAGAGAGACTACACACCTGCCAAACAGGTAATCCTCCAGTCAGAGGGTCTCAGTTGCACCTGCTCAGTTTGTGCATTTTCATTTTTGTTTAATTTGCTGTATTATCAAAATATTGCTCATGTCTTTGTCTTATTTTTTCATCAAAGGGCAGCTTTAGTGCTGTGATACGAGGTCCAGCTTTGGGCCCCAACAGCTATCCTGACCTGTCAGGCAGCTCTGGACAAAAATCTTCATCCTCGTTTTTCCCAGCTTCTTCCAGCCCGGAGGCTGAGTATCAGGGAAAATGCCAGGGCAGCAGTTCCCCACTGGGAGCATGGGAAAACTCCAAGCAAGAAGTGCAGGATTTAAAAGAGCAGCTAGAGGCACTGAGATGTCAGGTGGGCTGCTCTCCTCTGCACAGCTTCCAGAAATATGTCTGTTTCTAATGAGACGGGAACAGAACTGATGTCAACTCGCTGTTGCCAGGGAAAGATTTGCTTACTGCTGAAACAGGCTTCAATGAGATGGTGAACTGCACCACCAAGTGGTGGAGCTGTGCCACGCACAAATCCACCATAATAAGTGTCTTCAGATTGCATGATACGGCTTTAATGTTGGCTCGCTGCCATATTTTTGTCTTCTGTCAGCAGACTGAGATTTACGAAGCAGAATATCAGACGGAGCACAACGACCACAAGCACACGATGCAGGAGAACCGAAGGCTGAGGAAGAAGAGGGAGGAAATGCGCCAGCAGGTGGCACTATTGCAAGAACAGGTAGCGTTTCAGCTGTCTGTACACACGCCCAGATACACACAAAAGCACACGCTCACACAGAACATCGCACCCATATTCTTAAACGCCTTAAGCACAGATTATGAAAGCTAGTTTTCTGTCTGATCTTGATCCAAACCTGTCAAAAATGTAAATAAAGCAAGAAAAATCCACGCAGTGCCGAGTTAGTTTGCTTACAGTGTCAAACTAGAGTTAAATACCATATTTCATTGATGTAATATGATGTTTAAGCATATTGTAGAAGACATATATGATTAACATACCCTCCAACTATTAAAATTATTAATTATTTTTCTATAAAGAAAAAAAACGAGAATGAATCCCCTTTGATCTTCTCCCTGAATGTCTTAAAGACATGTTTGTCACTGGAATCTTGTGTATTTTTTCTCATTTTTCTGTGTGTTCTTCCTACAGCTTAAGATTTATGAGGATGACTTCAGACGGGAGCGGTCGGACAAACAGATCCTGCAGCGACTGCTCTTACAGAAGACGTCTCAGCAGAAAAACCCAGTGCTCATCCACCGCTGTAATAATGAGCAGCAGCTGCTAGGGGGAGACAAGAGGACACAAACCGGAGAGAAGAGAAAACAGCACCACCCGCTCTGCCCGAAGAACCCCAACAGGGACAAAGATTCAGCCTGAGACTTACAGAGGGAAGATTGTGCCACATTTACTGCCACACAGAAAATGAGCATCTGGTAAAAGGAGACTCGCTAAATGTGTCAGTAGCTCTCAAAAGGATCTTCAGGAAAGGGCACCGTCATTACAGAGAAAGTAAAAAATCTGACTCTTTATGTCATTTTAGCACTCTGGCAGAAACATTTGCCAAAGTGTAAATAACTAATCTGCTCAAAAGGTTTGGAGTATTTTTGTAGTGTGGAATTTAATTGTATGTACTGTAACGCTCACGTCACGGTAAAGGAGAAACGGAAACCACCAGGATAAACAGGAACGTGGAGACTTCACCCCCCCCCCTCCCCAAAACAAACAAACAAACAAACAAAAAAACTCGAGTTTGAGCAGACAAACGCCTCAAAGATCCTCGACTGACAGCTTCATTAAACGGCCCGTGAGTGAGTCACAACAAATCAACTCGAGCACACGCGCTGCTGAGAGCAATACGTCATTATTTAGAGCAAAAAAAACAAAAAAACAGAGAAGTTTCGGTCAGAAGTTCCTTTTTGGAGACATTTTGGAGCTCTAATGAAGTTTTTACCTAGCATGATTGTCTTCAGCTGTAATAACTTGATCAATTACTCATATAACTTAATTTATAACTTGATAATTAACAAAAGAATGACATTTGCTGAAATGTGCCTCTGTGTGCCTGTGTACATAGTTTATTAAGAATCAGACATGATTTATGACTTTAAAATTTATAATTTCATCATTAAGAGTAAATAACGAGACTCCAGCTGTTTCATAGTAGATTTAAAAAAAATGAATTTTCATTTAAAAATAACATGTTTAGGTCACCTTTTGAATCTTTGATATCACTATAACACTTGTGCATAACCCTTGCTAATCAATGGTTGTAGCTTTCTTCAGCTACTGTTAAAAGTCAATTATATCAAATAATATAAATGAATTAATATCACTAATAATTATATTTGTCATTAGTTTGTGTAATTGCAAATTGTTTGGATGAATTCATTATAATGTAAATGTAATAGTGACATGTTGACCATGTTTTTGTGGACCTGTGATTCTCACTGTTCATCTGATTGCTCATGCTTCAGAGACACAGACGAGGTAATAATGACACAGGTAATAATGAGACAAGTTTTATTTATATTTCAATATTTTAACCCAAACTATCAATTTTTTCTAAACTAAACAGCTACAAAATGCAAACAATAAGCAAAAAAAAATTGATATATAGTAATAGTAACCAAATAGTAACAGAGGGACACAAAGTGTAATCTGCAGGTTCACAATTTTGTGACTTATACCACCCGGCTTGCCTACTTATTTATTATGTTTTACCCACATACCAGCAGCCTAATAATGCTTGTAGATGTGTTTCTATATAATGATCATAGAAAGCATACAAAGCAATTATTAGTCAATTAGTAAACATTATGAAATAGCATGAAATATTTTATCAACAGAAACGCCCACAAATACATTATTTCTTCGTGCTTCAAAGGTTAATTTGAATTTGGACACAACAAACTGGACAGTAAAACGTATTTGCAGCAATGTCAGGAAGTCATTCGAGGAAGTAGTATTGAGTGGGTTTTTTTTCTGTTGCATAGTTAATGTTTGGTCACTGTGAAGAAAGCTTTAAGAGCTGCAGCGCCTGTTCCTTGGTAACTAGTAAATTGTTGACTCATATCACACAATACAGGTGACCAGATGGTGATTGAGGGGTTTTCCTCTTACTGATTTTTCTGGGTTTTACGCCAGACTGTGAAATATTACTTAGCCTGTATTTGTATTAAAGAAGATAAAAAATAGTGCCTAGTCTATATATTACAAGTAATTTATAGATTTACTTTGTTTATTCCGTCATTGATTATTTGATTTTACTGTATGATAAAAAATGACATTAGGTTTCAGCACCAGAGTGACAAAAGGAAGTCATGAGGGCACCGAGGGGTGGCATCACTGCAAAAACTGCTGATTCTTAGTTACACTGAAAACAATTGGCATCCTCAAACTTTTTCAGATAAGGAAGATGATGGGTTGTTTAATTTATGAATAAAATATGTTGTTTGAATCTTCATACCAGAGCTTTTTGTTTCTGTTAACTTCTTGTGAGTTGGAGAAATGGTAGTGTGTTTGGGTCAATATCATGCTGAAAAATGAAGCCACCACCAATTAGATGCTTTTCAGATGGTGATACATTTAAATCTGATGGTAAGTTTCTGTGTTCATAATTCCATTTTTTTTTTTTGACAAGATCCTCGACACCACGGGCTGAACTGTAGCTCCAAACTATGACAGAGCCTCCGCAGTGTTTCACAGACGGCTGTAGACACTCAGTGTTGCACTTTTTTAGGACCTTTGTATAGTTATGGTCAGAAGTTTACTTACACTCATCATGGGCATGAATGTCAGTCCGGCTCTTGAATAATTTAGTATATCTCAGTCTTTTCTCCCCATTTCCCTTCCATAAGAATGGCTGCTCGACAGCCACACTGAGACTGTTTCTAATAAGGCTTCAGGGAAGAGTTGATGGATCAGCTGAAGGACCAGATGCCTTAAGAACAGAACCTTCAGATTCTGTTCATCTGCTGCAGATAATTTGACATTTCTTCTTTGGTCCTCCACTTGTCCAGTTTCATTTTTTTTAATGACACACTGCACACTGTACCGAGACATGCCAAGTTTTCAGCTTTGGGAATCAACTTGTTGGCACAAAAATATAATTTTTTGCGTGAATGATTAATAGGTCAGTCTTAACTGGTTACAAGGACCTGACTGAAAGGAAAGAAAAGCCTTAATAGAGCCTCAGAAAGCCTGGAGAACTATTGCTTGGAAGCAACATTTAAAGAAAAGAACGGTGGCTCAAGGCTTTTGCACAGCACCACTGATAGAAGTGGAAAATAAAAAATGTGGGGAAAAGGAGACATTAAAAATTTTAATTTCAAACTACATTAATTGTTTTGGGTTTTGTTTTTTTTTATCACCTTTTTAACACCACTTTTAACACCTTGATTGCACATAATAGAAATATGTCTTTGTCTCATGATCCATCATCGATCGGTCTTTCATTAAATTGCTGAGAAGGAACAGAGAGTGTTGAAATGCGGTCGTGGTAATTGTAGAAGTTTACATCTTGAGTTACAGTTTATGAAAAGGTTTTTGTTACCTGGATATCAAATTGATGCAAAATACCATGTCACTCCTGATGTTGAACTATAACCTAAGGCAAACAATACAAGCACACACACACACCCTGGAAAGAAGTGTGACTCAAAGGCTTTGGCATTTTCCTGTTTCATTCATTTTCTTGAAGCTGAACTTGACACACTTCCAAAACAGATACGGTTCACGATGACAAAGGGACAGGAATTCCTGGATGGGCTGTTCACTATATAAACCTGAGCCACAGCTGAGCTTGAAAGCATTCAGAGTCCAGACAAGAGGACACTGAACATCTCACAGGTATGTTAATAACATACTTACTGCAGCAGTTAGTTAATAATGATAGATGAGATGATTTATTTGTGCTGGTAATCTACATCAGCACATTTCTTATTTTACTTGTTTTTCATTGTGGTTTTGCTACTGCAGAAAAATAAAACATCTCCACAGAGTGCTTTCTTAATCTGTTTTAGTCCACAGAACAAACATTGTTTGCTTAATTTTCACCCATCGCCCTGAGTGGGCAGGGCATTTTTTATTTTTATGTCACTGAAAACAAGATGGAAAACAGAACCTGTTTTGCCTCACTCAAACTCTGCTTTCTATATCTTCTCTGCCCTTAAATACCACCTCGATTTACAGCCTCTAGCTTATAAGTTTTGAAAAAGACTTGCCTGTGAAACAAGTCCTGCAGAGATGACGGCATCCACAGAGAAGCTGCGGGAAAGCTACGACCAGCAGGGCTTCCTCTCGGCACTGCCTGTGCTAAACGAGACGGAGCTGAGGGAGGCCAGAGATGCCTTTTCTAAATTGGAGCTGGAATTTGGTGAGTAGCACACAGGGATGAAGAGGTACAAAGAAGGATGGGGACCAACAGGAGAAAGCCAGTGGAGAGAAAAGGCAGCTGAGAAAACACTGAAAATAGCAAAAGAGCGAACCTAATTGAACTGTGCACATTACAGAGTTGAATTTATCTTCTAAAAATATTCATATACTAATTGAAACTAATAGATTTTTATCGACACGCCTTAATTGTTGCCCTGTTTGTTAAAAGAGGGCTGCGTTCCTGTTTGTTTGTATCTCCAGGTACAGAGTACACTCAGTACAGCCTTCACAATGTCCACCTTCAGTATCCGTGGGTCATGAACCTGACCAAACACCCTTGCGTCCTGGAAGTGATCACCGCCGTCTTGGGCCCGGATGTCATACTGCTGGATTCACGCTTCATCTGCAAATACCCGACAGCAACAGGAGAAATCAAACCAAAACCTGATGGGAATGTTGAAGATGAACTTCCATATGTGGCCTGGCATCAGGATATGAGGTAAATCTTACTCAGTGGTTTTAAAAAGAGAAAAACAGGTTTGTGTTGCTTTGCTTTGTCTAACTCTTTGTTTGTTTAGGTACTGGGGTGTCGCTGGAGGCCCTGTTCTGTCGGTGTGGCTTGCTTTAGACGACTCACTAAAAGAAAACGGTGCCCTTCAGGTTATCCCAGGTGTTTCATCCGCTTTGTCTGATTTTTTTCTATTCCTTCATCCTTAAAACTTTCTATTAAATGTGCCTTCTGAAATCAACACCGTTTCTCCTGCAGGGAGCCACTGCTCTGGCATGTTGCCTCATCGCCAAGCCGCCCGCCCTGGAAACATGCTGTCAGTGAACCAGGAGATCCCAGAGGAGCTGGTGCAGGTGGAGGAAGCTGTTTTATGCCCTCTGTTAGCTGGACAGATGTCTGTGAGTTCATTTTATACTCATCTTAGAAGGTTATAAATGAGGCTAAAGATAGTCTAAGCTGAATAAATATTTCTTTTTGTTTTTTCCAAATAGATTCATGATGGACTCCTCGTGCATGCAAGTGATCCCAACACATCACAGAAGAGGCGCTGTGGGTTCGTGATCCGTTATGTTCCCACCTGTGCATATCCCACAGAGGTGAGACAGACCTTTGTCCACGTGGGATATCTTTTAAAGTGTCAGAGCTTCGTCTTGTATTTTTATATTTGACTTATTGTTTCTTCTTTTTGTCAGGATCCTGATCGTCCAAGGAAGTTTCATGCAACAGAGTTGGTCTGCGGGACAGACGCATTCAATCATTTCTCCAACAAAAGTACTTGAATGCTCACTGCAAGAGCAAGTGTTATTATATATTACAGGAATATAATATATTGTTAAAGCAAAAGTCTCATAATCAAATCAAATTTCAGATTGCAAATCACTGAGGTATATTTTGGGCTATGCTGTTATGATTTTCTGTATTTAAATTATCTTTCTGAACATGTCATGAATCAATGAAAATATTTCATGTGTTTAAACTGAAATGAAAAATAAACTACATACAAATTAAAGGGCTTCAGAGCTTCTGTTTTCCAGCAGAAATATTAAAGACAATACTGTATATATTTACTGCACAAAACACTGACTGTAATGTGTGAAAATGTTGCTTTTCACCACTTAAAATGTAACATTTTTCTGTTTGAGGTCTCAATTCATTCATGTGAGATTTTCCTCATAAAAGCAGCTGCTTCTTCCAGTGAATATGCAGCACTGTGCAAAAGGCTTGAGATTGTTTCTGAGGTGCTAATTTGCTCTTGGCTGGGAATTATTGAAATGAACTGACTGCATGTTTGTATATAAATTAGCACACTCCTAGTACATCATGCAAAGAACTCTTCATTCCCATGGGTGCTTTTTTGCCAGTGTACAATCCTGCTACTTTGCCCAGCGGCTTTCAGTCACAAAACTGACCCTGTGCTATTTTGTTAAACCCTGACAGCAGCTGCTTGATGCCAATAGAGGGCTTTGCCCTGTCACAGACTACTATATCTCACCCTGAGATATTATGATGACAGCTCTTGAGATGCTTTATCTCTTCAGAGTGATGCTGAAAAGCTAATTCATGCATTTATTACTTCTAGGCTGGATTATTGTAATTCACTATTATCAGGCTGCCCTAACAGCTCCCTGAAAAGACTTCAGCTGATTCAAAACGCTGCAGCTAGAGTGCTGACAGGGACTAGAAAGAGAGAG
>VOQJ01024894.1:39454-51438 GCA_015052665.1 Apistogramma diplotaenia | reverse complement strand
AAAAACCCGCCCCCTCCCGCCCCCCCCCCCCCCCCCCCCCATTGTCTCGCATAACACTTTCCATAGATAACAGAAATGCAGGGAGCTTCATGGAGAGCTCCTTTCTGACGAGGTGGAGGACATCTTGCCTGCAGTGGGAAACTAAAAATTCAACTTTAAACTGCTAGAAACAAAATAACAAATATGACCAAATATTGTAGAGTGCCAAACTGTGAATGTTGTGAATTATTTGCAGCTTTTTTGAGGAATTTCTAAGGTTAAAAATGTGGAGAACAGATTTTAAACTGGTTCAGATTCAGGCTACGTTAAATGTATTTCTTTATTCATTTATTATTGATGGTCGGATCAGCCCTGTGACTGGCTGTGATCTGTTCAGGTACCTCACCTGTTCTGTGTAACAGAAGCAGAAACAAGCTCATCGTGGGCAGAAATGATATTGTGTTTAAAACTTGTGTCACTTTCATGGAAGCAGTTTCTTCTTTTTGCTTTTGTTTTTCTTCTGTGCCTTTTTTCCTTCATTGCTTAACAAGACGAGGTTCCTTTTTTCTAAGGAGCTCTTTGTCCAGCCTGCTGTCTTTTAACCCCTTTCCTCGTCTAACATCCTCCTTTTTGCTGGACATATCCCAGCCGAAGTCCCGCCTTCTCTCCCAGCATTCCTTTATCTATTAATGTCCCTTCCTGTCTGTGTGGCCATCACTGTTTTCACAGTCCTTTGCCGGAAACCAAACAAATTAACACAGCATTGTTCTGGGCAGTCGCATTAGAGCTGGAAACATCAGCACAGCAATAGTTTCCTGAAAGCCCACATTAAAAGGAAAGGCCAAGAGCGAAACGTGTGAGAGTGGAGCTCGTTAGAGCTGTGTGTCTCTTCACTTATCGAGCAGGAGCAGCAATATAACATGGGTGTGAAGCTGGGTCGTCGTGGATCACCAACGAAGGCAGGACACTGAGGAACATTACACTGTTTTATTCACACACACACAAAAAAAAGGTTGTGACAGCAGGGCGGGGAGACCTGGAGATACACCTTCACACCCAGGAGAACACCAGAGAAAGAGAACAGAAAGAAGGATGAGAAGGAGGACTCGGGGACCAAGACATGGGGGCTGTTTCCACGCCCACTAGTGGTCCAGAAAAACAGCTCAAAAGATTCCCTTCAGAGGTCACCACAGCGGGTCATCTACCTCCACCTCACCCAATCCCTGGTGTCCTCCTGTGTCACAGCAGCCCTTTGTATGTCCTCCTTCGCTACATCCAGGAATGTCCTCTGTGGTCTTCCTCATTTTCTCCTGCCAGAGAGGGTGGGGGTGAGCAGATTCTCTTGGTGCGTGACATCCTGGATGGGTGGAAGAGAGGTCCCGATGATCTTCTCCACAGTCTTTGTCCCTCTCTGCAGCGATTTCCTGTCTGAGGCTCTGAAGCTCCCAGACTAGGTGGAGATGCAGCTGCTCAGCATGCGCTCCATGGTGCCTTGGTAGAAAATGGTGAGGAAGGGGGGGCAAAGGTGTGCTCTCCTCTTCCAGTGCAGGAAGTACAGATGCTGTTTAATCAGCGGTGATGTGTTTTAGTGACCAGACTGTTACTGTCAGTGACTACCTCCACAGCTCGTGTTGTCAGTGAGGAGCAGTGAAGAACTGGGCTGTTTTCTCCTGAAGTCAGTTATTATTCCTAAGTCTTGACTTTCGGGATCAGGTTGTTGTCAGCCTGTTCCAGCGAGGTATTGTTTATGTCCATGAGGATGTGCGTTGGCTGGTGAGCAAAGTCCCTGATTACTCATCGTGGAATGTGGTCAAGGCCTGCTGCCTTCACTTTCCTCAGGGTTTTACAGGCATCTGCCATGTGAGATTATAGAATGGAAAAGAATGGAGGAGACATTAGGCTTGAGATTTGCTCCATGTTTGCAATCCAAGTATCCAAGTACACAACGTTACTCACAATATGCTGCAGATTAATGACAGAACTTCTATTTTCAGTCTTCACACAAAAGCAGTCCGATGTTGCAAACTAATGCAGCTGCAGCCAGGTAGGATATCAACATGCTATGCTAAGCTGCTTTCACTACCATCCTGTAAACCAGAGGTGTCAAACATACGGCCCGGGGGCCAGAACCGGCCCCTCAAAGACTCTGATCCGGCCCACTGGATAATGGAATCGCTGTTTTTCTCACTACTAGAGAATTTATTTTTCACGATGGCGTCACAGTAAAACTACATTTAAAAAAGGACACATTTCTTACAATTTAAGTTCAAACAGTGGTGCTGAACTTGTGTACAGACTCTCTGGTCTGGCCCACTGAAGACTGAAGTGAGCTGCATGTGGCCCACAGTGCAAAATGAGTTTGACACCCCTGCTGTAAACCTTCCCTTTCACTCTTGCTGGTATCAGTCACAGATCACCGCTGGCACTTGTCTCCATCAGCTCCACGTTGCCTGCATGCTCTTGTGCCTGAAATGAAATGTTAAACTCATCTCACCACCTTGGCTCCTTGCAGCTTCACTCTTATACCAGTCTCCCCCTCATTCATACACATGTATTATGTCTTGCTTCTCCTGACTTTCATTCTCCTTCTCTCCAGAGCATACCTCCACCTGCTCCATGTTCGCGCTACAGATCACAATGTCGTCTGCTCTTTCTTAGCATGCTCACTGATCATCACCTCTCTTCCTAACCTGGCTACAACACCTCTTTCGCATATCCTATGGCTCATTAACTTTGAGCCCCTCTGTAGTCACGACAGCTCTGCACCTCAGTTTTTGAATAATAGTGCCACTGTAACTGAAAAAGACAACTTGCACGCTCCCTCTTGAGGAAAAATGTAACATCAGTGCAGGATTTGTGTTGAAACAGGCAAAAACAAGGGTCATTCAGCATGAAAACATTTTCCAAACATTGAGTAACATGAAAACCCCCAATCTGTTTCACAGTCAACACCTGCCCTAGTTTTCTTAGCGCTGCGACCCATTCATCGATTACCACCTCGTTCCCTACAAAGACTGCACTATTAGTCGAGCAGCACTTTGTGATCTGGTGCTACAATAAACAAAGGAAAACCAGCTACTTGTTCAGGCTTCCATATGTCATTAGAAAAACAAGTATCCCAACACACCAATTCCAATACACTGATCTAAGATTAGCTCCATATCATTGAGCCCAAATACATGCACATATGCATGCATGAATGTAAACACACACACACACACACACACATACACTTTTACCCACTAATTTCTGCCAACTGAGGAAGTTTTATGAGGGGGCCTACTGTTTGCACAGGCAGTAAAAATCAATAGCGGGATTGGAACGAGAACACAAGCATGTTATAAAAGAACCAGCAGCAGATCAATAAAAGCTTATAACTCAATTGTTTAAGTCTGTCTGTATGAGAGGATGATAAGCTACTTCAACACTGTAAACTTAGATACACGTGTTTATCTTTTCCACACATACCATTACAGAAATGTACAGTGCATACTGGGATGGTAAGTCATTATGGACACGTAGGTCCACACTGACAGTAAGCACAATTTTTCAGTATTTCTGCAACCTTTACAATAACTGTTGCAACACCACCACTGTTTTCTCTATTCTGCTATAAAAACGGACTGTAAAGTGTAAAAGTGATCGCCTTCCTCCTTATTTTTCTTCTGGTTTCATCCTCTTGACGAGGGTTGAATGCGATGCTTCTCCATCGACTCCCATCAGCTGCCTCAGAGTGTCATTCCTGTCCACATCTTGATGTTTAGTAGACCAGGCTATCCTCAGCCTTCTGCTTCCTCTCTTGGCATTCACTCTTCCCTCTATCAATGTTATTGATATCTGCTATGTGTGGCAGATTGTGTGGCCAAAATACTGTAGCTTCTTAACTTGAACTGTCCTCAGCAGGCGTTATTTTTCATGTTTTGATCTTTTTCAAGGTTTTGTTGTAGTTGTTGCCAAAGGAGTATCTGTTTATCATCAGCCATCATCAGTGATCAGCTGTCCCAAGTAAGTGAATTGCAAAGCTTGGTCAGCACTTACTCTATCGGTGGTGATTTTGATGATTGGTTTAGTTGATTGCTTACTTTTGACCATTATCTTAGATTTCTCTGCACTCGTTTTTGTGTTATATAGAAAACCAATTTCATTTACTTTGTTTATAATTGCCCATAGGCGTTCTTCATTCTCTGTTAAAAGTACAGTGTCATCTGCGTATCTTTTTATCAATATTCAGTATAGGTTGGTCATGCTGTCTGGTCTTGATTTTGCCTTCTTCAAAGATCATCCTACAGTGTCTGCTCCTTATGCAGCTGCCTTTCTGTCTCCTTCCTTTTCCTGTGATCTCCTTCACCTTCTTGTGCAGATCTTTTGACCTATGTTGAGTTTCCAAGATCTCGACCTCTTCACACTTCTTATTCCAACATTCCTCTTTGTTCAGCTGCCAATCAGGAGCCTATACTTGGATGCATTGAATGCCTTAACCCCTTTTGAGCCTCCGTCTTGACAAGGACGTCCTGCAGGATCCACGATTGTTTCTGTATCATGTTTCTTCTTTGGTATCACTTCTTTGGCTGCTTCTTAAAGACTCTTGTGCTTTCTTTTGTAATCTAGTGTTATCACTTCAGCATGTCAAATCAAGCTAAGTTTGTATTTCTTTCAACATTTCAGTTTCACTTTCATGCTCATGACCATGGAACATCTGCACTTCACTTGTTTTATACCTTGGCATTCAAGGCAGCGACTCTAAGCATCTTTCTTCTTGTTTTCAGGCAGCTGACATCAGATGTAGACCTCTCTTCAAAAGATTTTGAACCTCCCTCAGTATGTCTAGCCCCCCCTATTCATAGTACTGATTCAAATGTTCATCCTTTTTTTCGTCACATTAACAGAGGCACTACCTGTGATGATGTATCAAATTAAACACATTTACAGTAAAATATTGTCATAAAATAGAATTGAAAGCCTTTATTTTAATTATATTTAAATGTAGCAGATAAAATGATATAAAAATTGTTCATAAGTGGAGACATGATTCAAAGCATTTAGGTTGTATACTTTTAGACCACATAGCAATTTATTTTCTCACACAGCTAAATGATAAACTGCGGCTGTCATCGATGGCTGCTGTCAACCAGCTCACCACACTGAATATTAACACTCTTTACTGTGGAATGGTAAAAGGTCACCAGCAGCTTTTCCTTGAGGTTTTTGAAAGAAAGAAAGAAAGAAAGAAAGAAAGAAAGAAAGAAAGAAAGAAAGAAAGAAAGAAAGAAAGAAAGAAAGAAAGAAAGAAAGAAAGAAAGAAAGAAAGAAAGAAAGAAAGAAAGAAAGAAAAAGTAAGTTTCAGGGTTTCATTGCATTAAATTACACTTTTTGGTTTAATATCCTAATTTAACAATTAGTTTTAACCTATCTGGATACATTTAGGCACTAAAATGTTTAGTTTAAGTTTTAAGTTAAAATAAACCATGTTTTTTAGGAATATGCATGTATTTTGTCAACATTTTCTTGGTTACCACAGTTACCACTTTATAATGACACCAGACAATAAGACTTTCTTGCTCATGGTCTTCGATTAGACTCCTATTGAACTGTTTCGGACTGTCCAGCACACTGAAAATCGATGCTACTGAACAGTACTGAACAGTTTACAATATGAAAGCAGTGGGTCCTGACTAAACATCACTCTGTGGTGACTTTATACAGGGTTAGAGACAAGCTGCTGGAATAAATCAGGCCCACCAAGAACACAAGAAGATGAAGCTAATGCTTTGGAAGACGATTCAATGAATAGAAACACTGCAAAGAAAAGTGTTGCATGTTTGATAAATGCAGTAAGTGACAAGTGACAAACAGCCTTTGTGGGAATGACTTGTAAAGAGCTTCTTCTTAGGAAAGTGAGAGGAATTAGATAAAAACAAACCCCAAAGAACATAAAAGCCTGTTTTTTAAGATCTCCTCACAATGAAGTCTTTATTTTCCAACATCTGCCCACCAGCTTTAAGAGATTCCTTTTTTTTATTATTCCAGAAAAGTCACTTGTGCTCTAATAGCACCTTAATTTAGTTGGGTGTTTCCAACCTTTGGCCATAACTATTTATTATCTGTGTGTGCTCTGCCAAGCCAGCTTGTTTGAGCAGCTAATCGTTCAGATGGACTCTATCTAAATTGGATGGTGAGGCATAAAATCCTGCAGTCTTTTAACTAGCATGTGAATACTTTTAAAACGTCCCTATCTTCCATTTGGATATGGCCTAATTGAAAAGTAAATAGTACACTTGAGTGCACCCATGAATCAGTGAGTGATATCTCCTTAGCTGCCAGAGGAATGAATCTCTAAGCTGGGTGCCATGTCCCCTCTCCTGTTCTCTGCTGCTTCAAATGGCCTCCCTCATGCATTATCTATTGGATTATTGTTTTGGGGATTAATGTCTTGATGTAGGTAATTTTCACACAGACAGTAAGTGGTTTCTGGGCCAACTCCAGACCTCAAATGTTGACTCACCAGATGGAGCGCTGAACAAAGCTGAGCTGATACTTCCAACAGTCAAGGTAAATAATGAGGATGTGAAAACCTTGGAGCATTAAAAAATATTAATGATATTGTAGTTGTTCCAGTGTGATCATTTCAAATATTTTTGCAAACTCTGGATGTTATCAAACAAACCTTGTATGCTGGTTTTCTTTCAGAGTGGTCTTGAACCTTTGAACAATGCCTGCTCTTTTATTTTTGACACATGCTTGAATAAGATTATTTTAGCCTAAGTGTTGACTTCGTTGGATGTTTTAAGAACTAAATTGGAGATGAATACTCTCCCTTTTCTGCAACAGGGGTATGTTTCCCACATTTCTAAATGTTTAAGAGCTCTATAAATAATTTTATATCTATTTATATAGCACCAAATCACAACAAACAGCTGCCTTAAGGGGCTTCATATTCATTGAATGCTTGTGTACGAGGACAAAAAAGTTTAATCTAATCTAATCTAAATATACAGAGAAAACAACAACATTCAGACACCCCCTGTGAATAAGCATTTGGTGACGGTGGGAAGGAAAAACTCCCTTTAAACAGGAAGAAACCTCTGCCACAACTGGTTGCAGTCAGGGGATGGAGACAGGACAAAAGACACACTGTGGAAGAAAGCCAAAGCCCTAACTAAAGGTTTGATCATAAAGGAAAGTTTGAAGCCTGATCTTAAAAGTAGAGAGGGTGTCTGTCTCCTGAACCCAAACTGGGAGCTGGTTCCACAGAAGAGGGGCCTGAAAGCTGAAGGCTCCGCCTCCCATTATACTCTTAAGTATCCTAGCAACCACAAGTAAGCCAGCAGTCTGACAGCGCTCTGTTGGGGTGATATGATATGGAATTATATTTATGTCAAAAGTCAGAAAAACATAATCAAAGCAAATAATTTCACTTTGAGGCGCAGGTATTTATTCCTCATGCATAAATTCAACAATCCACATGAACAGAATGATAAACCGTATTTGTTTACAATTTGGAAAATAAAGTTTTGCCAAATTAACAGGTACTGTTGGAACTTCTGATAACTGTCACTGGATTAATGCTGAATAAATCTTTAAAACCAGAAGATTCAAAGGCAAATTCTGCAGTCGGCACTTCTGTCCCAATAATCTGTTCTACAGCATCTCATAAAAGCATCATATTAAGGCACACACATCATCCCTGACAAAAAGCAAAAATCATTTTCATCGTGAACGAATGAAAAATGTGCTGATGTTGCTGTCAGGTGTCTGTGGTGCTGAGGATCTGTGGAGCGAACAACACAGCGTGGCAACAATAAGTAGCTCAGTGTATTGGTTGGTTTGCATTTTATAATAAACTAATTCTGATAAGTACAATTAGAGCCTGAGATGGAGTTCAATGTCAAATATTTGCCTTTGCACCAGAAATCAAAAATCTCTGTGAAGGAGGTGAGGCCTTGCACCTTATGGAGAGGAATTCTGTCATCCTTTGTCCTGGAAGAGACCCTTCTCAAGAGGTTCGGGGGTTGCTGTTAGACGTGGCCATGTGTTTGAGACTTGTGTGAATCCAGCCCTGAAATGTGCAAGTGCTTAAGGCATGGGTCACTATAGCTCAGGGAGTCTTCTGCTCACTGCAAGGTCAATGGTTTGATCCCATTTTACATTACAAGTGTCTAAAGATCCTTAAAGCGAAACGTCTCCTGATGCATCCAAAAGTGCTTACTGACACAGAACACAGTTTATTTACCATAATAACATAATAAACACAATATTTATTTACATTTTGATATGCCGTGACACCCTTTCTTGTGTGTGTCCAATTGTCCACATTTAAGATGCTGATGTAAAAACAGGCAAACCAGTTAAGAACCAGGACTCGGCACATCCAAGCAGAGTAGATCCCAGATGGTCCGTGGTAAGTCCCGATCAAAGCTGGCCACAAGTTGGCTTTGCATTGGCCCGAGCATCTGCAGCTCCATGCTTGTACAGTGTCTAGTGTCCATCCACGTGGCTGCAGCCCTGCTGACAGGCACATTGATGCCCTCTGGTTTCACTTCTGTGTTCTTAACTAGTGTCGGCAATGACTGATGAGTCCAGCAGTTTTACACATAAGCATACAGGAGTATTACTCAGCCTATGAGAACAGCAGTGATGCCATCAGTGTTATCTCAGAAAGAATACCTGAAGTACAAACTGCTTTGGAGGGTGAAGAAGGACATTTACCAGCAACAAAGTGCACCGTATTTCCAAATCTTGATTAATACTGAGATCTGACTGTGCTGCTTGCAGTCTGACCATTCTGTTTATGAAGTACTAATGGGACTTCACACTTTCTACTAAAGCTGATCTAAATTACTGAATGATGAAACCAGTTCTGAGAGACAATGAAGCACAGATCCTGTTATCTACAGATAAACACCTCATTATGTTTCTTTATCTTAAGAAAACAATGGCTATTTCTTCCAATAATGTTTAAATAATCACTTGAGGAAACATGTCTTTAAAAGTAAATCTGAGTATCAAGGGCCCATTTGAAATAATGAGATTACTAAACCAGCCAGTGAAACAGACATTTACATGTTGATAACGAATTTAATCAAGTCAATATTCTGTGCACAATATAAAACAATGGTACCAGAACAATGCAGTCTACAAACTCTAACTACAGGAAGTTGGTGACATGTGTCTCAAACTCTGTAACAGCAAATCATTAAAATTGTATATTTAATTGACAATGAAATGGCTGAAAAATATTGTTCTGCTCAGCAACGAATACAGTTTAAACACTACCTTCAAAATAAAACATATAAAGAAGACCCACATGTATGAAGGCACCATTATTACTGACCAGGTTTTGGTGCAACACATGCTACAAATGATCCACATCCTTTTAAAGCCTTGCTTATTTCAGCAAGACAATGCCAGACCACATGCTAACAGCGCGGCTCAATGATAAACGAATAAACGAATCTTGATGTGAAGGTTATTTTCCTATGGAGTCTGTGGCAGTTCAAATGCACAGTTTAACAAAATAACCAAACATACATCAAAGGTGGCCCCAAACTGTTGTGTATCAGCAACAACGGCCAGAAAACACTTCATCTGTGACAATCTCGTTTACCTACAACAGGGCTTGTAAACGTGACTCCAGACTTTTGTGAACATTAAAGGGAAACTAGTTCATGCTTTATTTTGGTTTGTCTATATGTTTTACGTCTTACCAAAGTTGCCTCCTTTGAATTTAATTCATTTGCACATGCACAGCTTCATAGCTACTCTTTCTTATTTTTCCACACTACAACTGTTCAGTTCATTTGGTTTCTGTTATTTTAGTTCTATAAGCTTATGATTGCAATAAAAAACATTATTGTGATGAAAATGCAAACAGTTAGAACACTAAATAACAATAAGTAGATTCGTTCATAGCAGGTTGTGTTATCCTCCTTATATGGCCCAAATATTTTTGTAGCTTTGCACTGATTTTATTTATTTATTGGTCAAAAATGACTCAAAATGGCTCTTTTGAAAGTAAAGATTGCTAAACTGACCCACAGATAAGAGAATTCTTTATCAGGATGAAGACAAACAGAGTGAATCACAAATTTGAAAGCTGGAACATCTTTCTGTGCTGTTTGTGAAGCAGCAGTCAGGTTTTGTTTCCATTTGCTTGAACTTGCTGCTTTGGTCTAATTAAACCCTGAAAACTCAATGGTTCACATATCTGCTATTCACAGCATTAATCCTGCATACTGAAAAATTACGCTTACACAATGCATTTAATTGTTATTCCCTTTATGTGTGTGCTGTACGTCATGAGTTGGGCTGATCTTATTTTTGACTTAATCCTGTGTGTTATGGCACAGTTGTAAAAGAGCACTTTGTGTGTCAACAGCTTAAACAAAAGTATGTAGTTGTCATAAACAAAACTCTAACAAATACAAATAGGTTCATTTTGAAATTTAAGAAGCTGAAGTCATAAAATAATTTACTCATAAGTATACTCTTCCACATTTCTCTCATAATTACTCAAGAATCAAATTTAAAAGAACTTCTGTTTCAACAATTTTAATCATATTTTCAATCAAATATGCGGTAAAGTTTGCATATATATCAAATTATTGCAGTTTCTTTGTTTTGTTTTGTCATTTTATTTTACAAAGCCCAGCATTCCAGATTTTGGAACAGGGTTATATGTAATACAGGTACTTGATGTGATAAAGAGACAAAATAAGATTTATGGCAGTATTTGAATATTGAATATTAATCACTGCACAATTATTAGACCATACTGGTCTAATAATTGTTGCAAAGGAGCCACAACCTGGAAAGCAACAAGTCCGTCACATCAGAAGCTTAACAGGATGGCAGCACGACTTTGCAAAAAGAAAAATGAATTCGTGTAATAATGACTATTGTTTACTTGTGTAAAGGCTACAACTTTTGGAGTACTGTCACAACTGGTGTTATCACATTGTAAAATGTCTCTTCTTGAAGATATTTACAATGCTAAAGTAGTCTGCATGGCAACAAAAAAAGAGAATCACTGTGTGCAATAATACACAGCTTGGGTGTAGTTGGGCGCTCCTTTGTTGGATAGTCATTGGACTTTCTCCTGATCTCTTCACCTAATGCCTTTCTGCATCATCTGTCTCCATGGTGATCATTCTGATCTGTGAGCAGCACAGAGGGCCTGAAGGTTCTCTCTGCTGGTTCACGTGCATGGCTCTTCTCCTAAGTGAGTTGGGCCTCAAACTACTTTTCTTACTGGTCTTCTTGTCAAAATGGACATGGCTGTGTTCATAAAGTGCTCCCAGCTTTTCTCATCTTTAGCATTTGCACTGGCCTGCCTGGTCTGAACTTATGTGGTGTTCTCATGTAGGACTTCTCTGCTTTCCCAGGACCGTCCATAAGGAACCCCATGTTCCTTATGGACGGTCATCTGCGTTAATGAAAAGATGGTGAATAAAAGTGGCGGGCAAGAGCTTCCTCCCTGGCGTGTCTGAGCTCTCTCTTAGAGAAAGGGTGAAGAGCTCAGAATGAAGTTTTAAAACCTCCTCACACTCAGAAGCAGCTGGTCGAGGTGGTTCGGGTATCTGAAGAGGATGGGTCCCGGAGACCTCCTTGATAAAGTGCTTTGGACATGTGCAGCCTGATGGCCCAACGGCAGAACCAGGACATGTCTCTGCTGGCTTATGTCCCCTCTGGAAGAGCTGGAGGAGGAGGCTGGATACAGGAGGAATCTGCATGACCTCTACCACCATGAACTGGACTAATAAGCGAGTATTAATATTACTATTGCTGCTGTTTTCCATGTATTGCTCATCCTCGTCTCAACAGTGATATTCAACAATAACATTAGTCTCTGCCTGTCTCTCTTTTTTTTCCATTTCTCCTCGTAACCACCCCCCCCCCCCCCCCCCCCCCCCCTCCCCCCCCCCCCCCAACAACCCTCTCCCCCCAACACCACCACACACACCCCCCTTTTCTCCCCCCTTCTCTCCCCCCCCACCCCCCCTCCATTC
>VOQJ01024894.1:11844-27994 GCA_015052665.1 Apistogramma diplotaenia | reverse complement strand
TTTCACAGATTATGGGTCAACAAGTTATTTAGAGCCTTTTAATTAAAGGTAATCATTTTTACCGGAAATCGCTTTTTGGCAGACGATCACTTTTTGGCACAACACCGGCAACGTTTAAACTATTAACGAACACCTGCGTCACCTGGCTAATGAAATAAAACAGGAAGCACTTAACAAGTGAACAAATAATGGTCCACATATGAATTAGATTTTACATAAGGTCAGAGGTCAGGAACAATAATACTGGGTATTTTTACTAAACTGATACATGTGATGAGTAACATGAATACTGGGAACAAAACAGAAGCAAGATTTTTGTAAAACGTGTCTTTACAACAGTTTATTGGGCTGAACGCACAAAAAAAAAAAAAAGCCCTCAGAAAGGACCTGCAATGTCAGAGACACAGGTGTCACCACTGTAAATGCTGACAGGAGATTCCCTGTGTGCAGCTCCGGTGTCCTGAGGTTATTTACACTTTGTAAAGCTGCAAAGGTTTCTCACTGTGTAACTCAAACTGAAGAACATGGACCAAAACCAGTCGTTACACTCCTCCACAGGTGTTCCTCTTCTCTGGGTGCTGGTCAGGTGACAGCCTTCTTTGGTTTCACATGCTCCTTCTGCTGCTCTCCTCCTGAGCAGGTCTGCAGCGAGCGCACGATGTGCTGCACTGTCCACTGCTCCTCGTGCAGGGCGTGCTCCTGCAGGGTGAAAGGACCCTGCTTTGTCCTGACCAGCTCTTTCACGTGAGCACAAGAGGACAGAGCTGCAGCACACAGACGGTAGTTACTCACACGTTAACTTATCCGCATCAACATGCTCGATGGCACTGTGAAAAAGTTGGAATGCGGTCTCACCTTTTCCCAGGTCATCCACCAAGCTTCTCACATAAAATCCACCCCCACATTCAATATCTGCCACACAAAGAAAACCCATTGAGATAAAGCCAAAGAGGACACAAAGCTGCTGAAGGTAACACTGTAGGATGCAACAGTCGAACCCAGAGTGAAGAGAGGAGGCTTGAACTCCTGCAGGGTCAGGTTGTACACCGTGACTGGCCTGGCCGGTTTGGCCTCGACCTTGTGACCTTTCTTCAGCAGGACAGACAGTCGCTGGCCGTCCTTTTTCAGCGCAGAGTATCTAAAATGATAATAAGTCGTTAACAAGTGTAACCAGACTGAAAATGTGCATTTTTAAACTGAAAAATAAAACAAGCACTAAGAACATTTTTATGCAAAGTCCATCTGTATGACACAAATGCAGAAGCAGGTGTAAACACTCATAAAAACATTAGAACTATGGTTTGATGCTGCACCCTGACATACATGGAATATTACATTTATAATCAACAGAAAGTTACATTATTTTTTGTGCTCATCAGCTTCCCAGGATATATCAGAGCATGTGTGAATAAAGCACATTAACTCAAATAACTATAGAAAGACATTAATGAAGTTCAGCCCATTTTTCTGTATTAGTTTACAGTTCAGATCTGCCACATCCAATATGGCGGTCGTGCTGATGTATCACAGGTGACCTAATAGTGACCTCTAGAGGCTGCACAAATCACTACACTACATTGGTTAAAAAAGCAAAACATGCTTCGGCGTTAAAATCCTCAACACCTGCTGTAAGCATTTGCTTTTGATGTTAAGCGCAACATGCAGGTTCTGCACAGTTCAGACTGATCAGGGACCAGCTGGGGAAACAAGAATGACAGCAAAGGGCAGACTAACACTTCAGTGGCATGCTTTAATCCCATCTCTGCTTGCATGGATTCAAAATGGCAACACAAGTGATGCTTTTGAAAGAGAGCAAATGAATACATTACGATCAACAACTTAGGTGTGGTTTCATGACACGTGGAAGCCTCACTCACAGTGGAGGCACCTGCATGATGTCACCAGTGAAAGCTTTCAGCTTTTCCTCGATGTCCAGCCTGGTTATGTGCTCTGTGGAGACAAAATATCAAATCACAGACGGGCAGTGAAGCAGCACAAGCAGAGGTTTGCACGAGTAAGTTAGTAAGATTAAATGAATGGTTTTACACCGTTTACCAAACTCTTTCTCCAGAACCACACTGCCGCTGGCATCCAGAGTGTCTGTTGCTTTTCCGAGCTCTCCTACCGCTGTGTATTTCTGGAAAACACACACCATGTGTCACCGTTTGTTTTCCACTGGCAGCTCCGCCCACAGATACTCATTACTGCAAGTTTAAAGGCTTTTCAGCACGAGCTAACATTCCTGTGGCGCTGCTTGTTGTAGTATTTATTATGCACTTGTTGGCTGATGCTGCGTTTAATACTGAGTGCAGGTCCACTCGCCACAGTCTTGTGTTTCCATTACAGTTGAGTACCACCTCAGTGTGGGTGGGTTGATGCAAGTTGCATGCCACTCAAACACAACAATGGATGAGCTAGAGGCAAGCTAATGGTAGCTAATGCCAGTTTACTATCATCATGCATAAGCCCCGTGTACAATGTTTTAATCGATGAATATTATCATTAAGTATTAAAATATGTATGCTGTGTTGCAAAGCTACCGCTGCAAACAGTCGGTCTGGGCCTTCAGCCGAGCCTCTCAGTGGTTTGTGCGCCTCCATTCTGGTGAAGGAGTCGCTCTCATGACTCAGCTTCACCAAATGTGCAAAATGTTCCAAATGTCATGGTTTAATATACACCGTCACAAACTCACCTTGGAGCCAGTCAACATTGTGCTGAGCATTTTGGTGCCATTCCCAACACCAACCACTGAAACAGAGACAGAGTGAATGAATAAAGCCCTGCTAGCAGCTTACTGAGCTAGAAGATCTCCTGACACTGCTACACACAATTCACCAAACCTAAAATATGTTTAAATATTTTTTATTTTAAAGATTTCTTAATATTTCTAATAACAGCTAACAAAACAACAAAGATTTTTTTCCCAAAGTACACCTATGCAGGAAAGACCAGCTGTGATTTCCCACTAAAACAGCGTATCTGCCACACTCGTATACCCCGAGAAGCAAAGTAGCATCTGAGAATGTGCTGCTCTCCATACGAATGGTACCCAGACAGCTGGAGGACAGTGTGGGAAACCTGGAGCATCCAAGGCTCGCCTCTTGGGTCAGCTCACACGAGTCAGAGTCATTTTGCTCCCCACGTGCATGAATGACCCTTCACAGCTCATGACGCTGTTCCTTCCTTGGACCAGTTTCAATAGATACTGTCTACGGCAGACCTGATCACCCCACAGGGCTGCAGTTTGGAGCTCTGATCCGCTCGTCTAGCCATCACAATTTGGTCCCTATCAAACTCAAATCCTTAGGCCTGCACATTTTTCCTTCTTCTAACACATCAACTTTGAGGACAAAAGGTTCACTCCATAACACGTCCCACCCACTAACAGGTGCTACTCACTTCACCTGTGAGTGGTCAAAGTGTCATCCCTAATCTGTGTGTGTGTGTGTGTACATGCAACATTTTTAACAGAATGTACATCAGGGATGCTCAAATCCAGACCTCGAGGGCCGGTGTCCTGCAGCTTTTGGATGCAACCCTGCTGCAACACACCTGAATCAAATGGCTGAATCACCTCCTCAGTATGCAGTTAACTTCTCCACAGTCCTGCTCATGACTTAATTGTTTGACTCAGGAGTGTTTAAGCAGGGTTGCATCCAAAAGCTGCAGGACACCGGCCCTCGAGGCCTGGGATTGAGTATCCCTGATGTACGTCTATGACAGGGTGGACCTATGGTTTATAATGACGTGAACACGCGTCATAGATTACTGAATCAGACTGAAATGTTATGGATCACGTTGTTGCTTACGAAAGACACACACACACACACACACACACGCACACAGGAATGATAACAGTGCAGCAGCACCTGGATGTGAAGGCTAGCCGCTCCTAGCCGCTTACCGAGCACCCCGCTGGCCGAGCTATCCAGCGTCCCTCCGTGTCCCATCTTCAGGCTCTGATTCTTCCTCTTCCGCGGGTTTGGGTTTTTGACTCCGGCTTCTGGAAAATAAAGCAGCACAAAACATAAACTGTCGGCTCTTCACAAGTTGCGGTTACGTCCTGCTGCTGTTTGGTCCCGTTACCTTTGAGCAAAGCTTCCTTGAGCGCGTTTAACACGTCTGCGGACGTCGGCCCGCGTTTCTTATATATCGCAAACAATCCGTTCAACGCCTGTAGTTCTGACAGAGCACTGCTAATGGTGCTGACAGCATTACAGATATTTCCAGCCATGCTTTTTACTTTTCTTTGACTGAGGTCTCTCTTCTTCTTTCACTGTCAGGTGCAACTGCGCGACCAGTTGTTATATTTACCGCCACCTGCTGGTTGAGCAAAAAATAATACTTACACGAGCGTAAACGACAAATTAAACGATATTACACGTGACCTGTTTTTTTTAACGTTCTGTTTAAATAAAATTATAGGTAGTTTTGAGTAGTTCATCCTCACACAGAAGAGGCTCCCTAAAAATAAATAA
Source organism: Apistogramma diplotaenia (assembly GCA_015052665.1). Taxonomy (NCBI): domain Eukaryota; kingdom Metazoa; phylum Chordata; class Actinopteri; order Cichliformes; family Cichlidae; genus Apistogramma; species Apistogramma diplotaenia. The sequence continues at coordinate 23,516 of VOQJ01024894.1, read as the reverse complement.
ATAAGGGCTTATGTTTTCAAAACTACGTTGACCAAAATGCTTTGCGCCCGAAATACACTTCCTGGTTACTTTGCGCCCTGGTTTCCTTGTTCTGTCAGCTGGTTGATCAACAACAGTAACTGTCTGGGAGGCAGTTTTGGCGGAGGTCTGTGTGTTTTTGTGCTTAGATGTCTTCATTATAATCAGCACTCACAGAAGCCGCTTCAAACTGTTTCTTTCTTTGCTCATCGATGATTTGATTGTCCCGCGCGAGCGTTTGACTCGCGTGGAGACGGCTCCTCGCGTCACTTTCATTCAAAATTTGAATTTTAGTTTGGGCCTGCCTATTGCAAGCTATGTACCTTTAAATCCGTGTGCTTTAAACCATTCTACGCTTCTGCCAGCTACAGGAACTACAGTGCTTCAAGGAATTATCGTTTACTTCTTAAATTTACTATCGCAGTGAAGGTTTTAGGAATTAAATGGCACGAATGCATTTTATCTTTGATACAGAGAAAGTCAGCAGCTAATTTTGTGAGTCTTTATTTTTTCCAGTTGGTCTGAGGACAGAAAGTCAGCGTGAAGAAAGCTCCGTTCATCAGATGATCAGGATTCTGCAGAGCCTGAATGGAGGACTTCAGGCGGAGGTTCCTGCGTCTGTGTAAGGAGGGGGCGTTGGAGCCTCAGGAGAGTGTTGTGGCTCAGCTCCAGGAGGGCAGGTGTGCTCAGGGCTCCAAGCTGGATCTGAGTGGTCAGAGCCTTTCTGCGGATACCTGCTCCGTGCTGGCCAAGGCTTTGCAGAAGGATACTGTCTTCACCGAGGTGTCGCTCAGTGACTGCATGCTCAGCGAGGAAGGTGTGTGAGTCTCTGTACAGTATGTGTAAGCGTGTGCTGCTCGGTCATGTGTACTTCTGCTTTAAATAATGCAGTAATTTACTGTGGCTTGAAAGGAAAATCTGGCTTTTCTTCAGTCTGTGTGTTCATGCTAATGAGAAATCATTCTGTCTCGCAGAAGTGTTTTATGGTCAAATGAAATAAGACTTCATTCATATAGTGCCTTTTGTGTTGAATTACAAACACGACGCTCAGCAATACAGAACAGAAGCATGTTTGCGTGTGATTCTCAGGTGCCAAAGTTCTCCTCAGTGGACTGTTTGACAACACAACTATAAAGGTTCTGGATCTAAAGGTAACACCTGCCAAATTCAACTGTTCACACAAAGTTTATTTTATTGCACGGCACATTTGTACCTTCAGGTTTTCGTTCACAGGGGAATAACCTGCGATCGTCAGGGGCGGAGGTGCTGGGGAGGTTGTTAGCACGAAACAAGACACTGCATAGGTGAGACTGTGCACCCCGTTATTGCTTTGCTGCGCACATGACCCTGATTTATCAGTGTACACGGTTCATTTGCTCGACCTGTCCTGTGCCTGCCCTGCATGTCTGGGAAAGCTCCTCTAACAGCAAAGCTTTCTTGGGGGGGAAATGTTTGCTGTTTGCAGGCTGGTGTTGGAGTGGAATGCGCTGGGCGTGTGGGATGAAGCCTTCTCCCTCTTCTGCAGCGGTTTAGCTCCCAACTGTGCGCTGACACAGCTGGACCTGCGCAACAATCAGATCAACCACCACGGAGCATCTGAGCTCGCTCTGGCGCTCAAACGCAACAGCACACTGGAAGTTCTAGGTGGCACAAAATCAAATTAAATATGACAATATGCGTTTTTTTCTTTGTCTTGGAACGGCTTTTATAAGAGCACCTTTTGGACAGGCTCTGTTGGATGGCAGCACGCTGCTCCATAGTAATGCACCTTACTTTTCACAGATCTGAGGTGGAACAATATCGGCCTGCTGGGAGGCAGATCCATGCTGGAGGCGCTTCAAAAGAACAAGAGCATAGTGCAGCTGGAGATGACTGGTAACAACATACCCAGTGATACACTCAAAGCTCTTGGTAAGTCATATAAATATATTGTGCAGGTCCGAGTCTTATCAGGGGTTGTAACTCCAGCAGTGTGGTTTTCATTTGAATAATATTTTTATCATTATGATAACATGGGACCTGTCTTTCTCCCTCTTCATCAGTTAACCATTGATGCTGTTCTTTAACCCCTTCAGAGCGAAGCACAGGGCACAACTCAGACAGGCGGTCCACCCTGAGAGAGAGCTGCAGCCGGACCAAAGTCCTCAGCAAGGAGATCCAAACGCTGAAGGAGGAGAAGGGCCGGCAGGTAAGTAATCGTGCAGGTGTGCACAGGGACAGCTGGACTTCATGCTGTGAGCATTACTGCAGCAAAAACGGGGCAAAAACACATGATTTTGATATTTGACAGGGTTGTAAAACTTCCCTCACTATCAGTTTTCTAGATTAGCACATCTATTAATGTTTAATTTTCAGAAACAAGATGATTTTGATAACTATCTGCAGAACACCGCATGCATTCATGAGGACATGGAGACATAACTTTAATAGGGGAGGGTTAATGAGCTGGGGTATCTTCATGGGTGTCTGTATAAAGTTTTATCATAGAATTTAAGGTGTAGTCAAAGATTTATTTGGCACGTCGAAGAGCTGAAGTTTGTGAGCAGTCAGTTGTCTTCTCTTTGTTTCAGTTCCTGAGCCTGATGGAAACCATCGACAAACAGAGGGAGGAGATGGGACGCTCCAGTAGGTGAGTGGTGCTGTTACTCTGTGTGGCCGTTGGCTTATAACCCTGGGAGATGATGTGCTTGGAGAATCTTCATCCTCTACAGAAAGGATTTTGTGACTCTTTCTGTCTCGTTAGGTCAACCTCCGTTCAGATCGGCCAGCTTCAGGAAGCTCTGAATGAAAGAAAGTCAGCGGTCAACTCTCTCACTGCCAAGTAATCATTTCACCTTCCTTCATGTGCAGTGAGCAGTTGTGTAAAAAAGTCCTCATGTCCACCCTGCTTTCTGCCACATCACTGTGAGGGAATGTCAGCTTGGACAGTTAAAATCTGGTGGTCAGGCATTAAAGGTCAAGCTAATTGTGACCTCTGAAACATCTCTAACAGTAACTCACGTCCTGTGATACGCTGCTGTGCAGGCTGCAGATGACAGAAGCTGCCCTGGTCCTCTCTGAGCAGAAAAACCACAACATGGGAGAACTGCTGTCTCGACTGAAAGCCGAGAAAGAGGAGCAGAGAGAACGACAGAGCAAGGAGAGGAAGAAGGAGAAAGAGGTACAGAGTGACCACTGCTCATCAGGGCCTTCTTAATGATGGGCAGCAGTTTTAAACGGACAAATACTAAGAGCAAGAAGAAGCATATGGAAGCTGAAATACCAGACCAGCGACAGAAGCTCATGTAACGCACGAGCGAGTGAAATCTGTAGAGTCAAAGGCAGCAGACAAATCAAACAGTCCTGGCAGTTGGAGGAAGACACAGTAGATCATCTCATCTCTTTCCCTTCTGCAGGACGGTGTGCTGAGAGAGGGAAAGTTCCTCAGAGACATCCAAAACCTCACAGAGACCAACAGCCAGCTCGGGAATAAAGTACGATCCCTTTTATTATTCACTATTTGCATGTGTGAGCGTTACGAGATGATGCTCTGTGTGGCAGGTGGAGGAGACGGAGCGCCGGTGCAAGTCTCAGCAGCAGCAGATATTTGAGCTGAAGCAGGAGCTGACCAACAGCACAGCTGAGCTCAAGCTGCGACTGGCACAGGCAGAAGGTAACAGGCGTTCTAAGTCATGAATGTGTCAGGAAAATGGCCTTTTGTCATGCAGAGGTTTCCCGTGTGCCTCACAGACCGTTTGGAAGCAGAGAAACGAAGGTCCAAGCAAGCCTTGGATGACATGGACAGTCTGCGCCAGAAAGAGGTGCTGAGTATAACATGTGAATAATTAGAGTGACGTAAAGGTGCTGGTGGGCTAGTTTTTAATCTTTTGATTGGTTATTGCTTATTTTTTATATATTTTATTCAATGAAGCTCAATATTTGAAGAGAGGGGGTGTTTTTAACAGCAGCAGTTACTGAAGGTTTATATTCCTGTGAAGGTGGAGCATATGAATCGGCATCTGGAAGAAAGTGAGAGGGCCCTGCAGGACCGCATTTTCAGGTTGGAGGGACAGCGGATCCAACTGGAAGAGGTCAGATCTCACGCCGTCCCCACTGCTTGCTGTTCCTGCAGCACAACATACATGTGACACTGTAATGTTTTTATGTTTACGGCAGAAAATCAATTAAAAGTCCAGGAAAAAAGCACATTACATGAAAGTTATAAGTGCATGTCATTGGGTGAAATAAGTATTCGGTGAGGATTGGCTGTGCGCCCATTGCTGGGTATCTGCATATCCATGAAACTCTACTAATAAGCATATATAGAAGCATATATCATGTGAAGTCTGGTTAGATATGATTCAAACCGCTGCAGCGCAGTGAGTTCTAATCTATGTAGTAAAATAATAAGGTCAGCAGTTATAAAATGCTTCACCGAGGTCCAGCAGGACGTCGAGGCCAAAGGATGATCTGTTAACAAAGATACATTTATCACGTTTAAGACCGAAGCATCAATTAATGGTAGGCCTTCTTTGAGCAGTCTTGTAGGGATGACTGGACTGGAATGACAGTGCAGGTAAATATGAGCAGTCAGTAAAGTTGCTGTACTTCATGATATGTCTGTTGGACGATTGAAAATTTCTTTCCCTAATGGTTACAATTTTATGTGTAGATACATTTATTGATCTACAAATACAGTTACTAGTTAAGGTGTCAGGCTGCCTGCAGTACCTGAAGGAGACCTGAGCTCTTGTTTTCCTCTGTTCATTGCACACAGTCATACCTGAATATGTTCATTTAAGCTTCAGTGACAAAATCTCTGTGAGGCTTTATTTATTTATTTAACGATCAACTTTCCCCAACTATATATATTCCAGACAGTTATTCAAATCCACGAGCAAACATCCCTTTACAACCAGGGAAGTTCCCACTTATCAGACCAAACTGAAGGTGACGGTAGAGAGCGTTCAGGTACCGCAGAGGAGCTGCTGGGCACAGCATCCAGAAGCTTCCCTGTGATCTGGGATCATATCTGCAGAATAAATTGTGTGATAATGTGTCGTCTCGTCTGCTGCAGGAGCTGAGCAGAGCTAAAGCAGCATCTGTGGCAGAAAGGGCTGAAGCACAGGAGGAGCTGGGGAGGGTGCGAGCTCAAGTGCGTTTGGAGGAGGTGGGCTATGGTGACACGTCCCAGGTTTTCAAGGTCATAATGTTACTGTCCATCAGCTACAAACAGGCCAAGTCATTTACTCAGCGCTTTGACTCCACACAAGAGAAGGAAGCAGAACGTGGCTGAACCCACTCAGTCATCCACTGTGTGGGTGGAGTCCGACACGGTGCGCTGACCTTCTACTGCTTTCGTTTATTTAGCTTGAAAGAACAGACGCAGGAAGAAGCTACATTGTCTTTGGAAGCTAACAACTTGTATATAAATTGATGACAACTGATGGCCTTTATTGTTCTTAAAAATGACCTTAAATCAAATTTTCAAGGGTCCTAAAGTTTTGTTTTATTTAGCTTTGATTTATCTGTTAACATCAGGAAATGGTTAATGAATTAAAAACGCCCTCTAGAATTTATTTAAATACAAACCTTTAGATAAATGTGCATGATGTATCAGACATTGATTACAAAATCAATGTAAGCATCATATTTAATGCTTAAAAAGATTGCTAACGTCAGAGAAAAACCCTTCCACAGCAGTTGCTTCTGTGTTGATTCCTCTGAGCAGCAGGAGCACGTGTCGTCCGTGGAGGAGAAGCTGCGTTCGGTGCGCTCGTCCCTGCAGGAGGTCCAGCTCCACTGTTCCCAGCAGAAACAGACCACCGCTGAGCTGCAGGCCAAGAACAGCCAGCAGAGCATCGAGATGGACGGACTGCGACGCAGGATCGAGGAGCTCCAGCAGGTGAGGGGGCACCGCCTGAGCTGAGCTCAGGCCCAGCAGGCAGCTCTCAGCTGCAGCTGCGTCTCTGTATGCGATAACCTCTTTAGGATCAAGTTGTTTTGATGTCTGTTCACAGCTAGTGGATATTTTTTGCAGCAGGCGTCTTAATGCAGTAAAGCATTTTAAAGTGGGAGCGAGGCTCACGTGGCCTTTACAGGAATAGCAGTTGCGCTGGCTTCATTTTTCAGTCCCAGAGGTCGGGGTTTGGTGTCCTCCTGCAAACAGGCTCCCCTGATCACTGTGTGGAGTTAGCGTGTGTCTGCTGTGTTTCCTCTCACAGGGTACAGACGTTTTCACACAGAGTGACTGACACGATGCAAAGATCCCGCACGAGGTCAAGGCTTCGGTGTGCTGCAGTGCTGTAAAGGAAACAGGAAGCTACTTATTGTAGTCTGGCTGCAGAGTCGGCCCGTTTACAGTCGGCATTTGGAGTTAGAGCAGTGGCGGGGACGCAGGTCACGGAGGATGTTTAAAATGCTTCAAAACCTTTTGTGTGTAAAGGCTTCAATGTGCCTAAAAGATCACATTGCTCCCCTGAGTCAGCACGACGTCAGATCAGTTTGATTTCAGAATCTCCACTTTTCCATTTCGCATTTTAACTGAGTGTTTTAATCTTTTAAGTAAACTGTAAAATTCTCAGCCCAAGGAGCAGGCTTCTCGGGCCCAGAGAGCACAGCCACCACCGTGTGGACATTGTTGACCAGGATATATGGTTGTTGTTCTGAACTGGTGCTAAATTAAAGACGGTGGAGCAGAGAACAAACAGTTCCTGCCTCCAGCAGTGACAACAGAGCCTAAAATTGTGTCAATAAAATGGCCTTGTTCATCTAAAATGCCAGCAGAAGCGATAAATGAAAGGTGTGTGTTAGCAGCACGTGCTTTGCTCTTGCAGGAGCTGTCCTGTAAAGACCAGGAGAAGGTGGCCGAGGTGAGCCGGGTGAGGGTGGAGCTGCAGGAGCAGATTGGACATCTACAGGCCGAGAGGACAGCACAGGGAGGACTCAAGGAAAAGATCAACGCTCTGGAAAGAGAACTAAAAGGTTCACCCTCACTTTTTTTTATTTATCTACTTACTTTTACACTTTTTACAGATGTATTTTGTGCCTTTGTGCCATTTTTTACGAGTTTAAATTTGTCTTTTCTACCAGACGTTTGCTACGATCTGCAGTCTGACCGCCGAAATGGTTTCTGTGCTGCTTTCTTTTACGCTGTTCTCCCTCTGGTTTGCCACCTTGCAGTGCTAAATAGTAACCACAGAGAAGCGCTTCTCGACAAAGAGAGTGAGATGGCGTCCGTGTTGGAGAAGCTGCGGCTGAAGGAGGCGGAGATCCAGAGGATGAGGGAGGACGAGGCCAACAGAGCCAGCTATTTACAGAGTGCCGTCCTCTCATACATTCACGGCTCACCACTGGGACACTACAGCAGCCCCAAGAAATGAGAAATATTAAAATCTCATCAGGACTCGTTTAATCTTTTTTTAATGATTTGCTACTTTTGCTTTTTCATCGATGCACTGAATAAACACACACCACAGTAAGATGCATTTATCTTAACAGGTAAATGAGTCCACTTGTTGAGTGAGGACGTAACTGTCCTGTTTCTGTCTGCTCCACTTGACATTTTAACATGATGCACTTCTTTGCCTTGTTTATTGAATAGGCACAAACTCCCCCAAACTATCCTGTTGTCATTCTGCATGTCTTCAGCTTTATATTAGCAATATTGATGTGTACAAAGTCACTAATAAGCCGAACACTTACAGGAGCTCACTGACTCAGTTCAGGTGCAAGCTTCAAGTGGCCATTTAGAGGAACTGCAGTTTTTGGTACTGCGCTGTCGGGCTGACATCAGATTTAACAAGTGGATTAGGTTTCACATCACTTACTATACCAGCAATGCCATCCATGTATACAAGTGTGTGTGTGTGTGTGTGTGTGGTGGGGGGCAGGGGGGGACTCCATGGGCAGCCTTTTCCACTGGTGAAGGTCAAAAAGGACACCACTGCTGAAGGAAGCCTGCGATCACCTCATCTTGATGTTTCAAAAGTTTGCATTTTTATGCCGTTAGCTCGTGCAGTATCTGAGATAAACTGTGATTAGCATTTACCGATCGTCATATCTGCCTTATTCTATTGAACCCGGCGGGCTTCTTTTCTCCTCCAGTTTAAATAAATGTAAATGTTTACATACAAAATAAGATTTGGTTCAAATATGCCTTAATGTTGTCTATCACGAGATAGATGGCTGGTGCAGAGCAGGAAACTGTTGGAAATATTATCTGCTGTTTTTACAAAAGATATTTATAATCAAAGTCCAAATTAAAGTGTCTTTGTAAAACTGTATTATTCCAGATGTTAGTGAGAAATCAGTATTTCCGATTTGTGTCAATAAATTGTGTCTGTGTGGTTGGTCTGGATTATTCTGTCTAACAGATAGTAGTGATGGTGATGGTGTGGCATGTTGTTGGGGTGGGGATGTATGAGGTCACTAGTATTGAAACTGCAGCCAAAGATCCTCAACGGTCAAGATGACTCATGTACAGTTACAGCTCATGACGTTTTAACACTAACATACGTGCTGCTGAAGTTCACATGCTCTGGAATGGGATCTTTTGATATTTATATTTAGTAGGTTGATTGTTGATGGGCTTGCAAAATGAGATGACTCTTATTTTTTAAAGCATTATCACTTCGAGGAGACCTGTACTGGACAAATTCCTTTTGGATCAAGTAGCGTAGCTCAGGAATGTACTGTGGGGAATGGGCCATTAATATGTTGCATAATAAATATAATAAAACTAGAGAGTTATGTATTTTTGTTCATTCACTGATGTACTTAAAACACCAGGGAGAACCACAGCTGTCCTGTCCAGCACTGCTCCCAGACATGAGAGCGCCTACTTTTGTGTCTACTATGTGCATATATTATCTACACTGGTAAAATTGTCCATACTATACAGACTCGATGGATTATTTTATTATCTATTTTTATCTTTCTTACTGTTATTTTACTTATCTTATTGTTCTGTTGCTACTGTTCTGCTGCTATGCTGAAATTTTCCCTATGAGGGACTAATAATTTCTTATCTTAATTAGAATAAAAACAGGTTTTAGTGCAGTGATTACAAAGCTGAATAAATATCCAGAGGTGCAGGAATTAGAGTGGTGGATTATGATTTAGCAGGTAAAAGTTCATTCAGTGTTACAGGACCTAGAAAACAGTGTAGAAATAACTTCAAATATCAAAATAGTAACGGTTCCATTTTGATGTAGAAGTTGAGCTTATTGTAAATATTTGAAATCAACCACATATAACCCAAATAATCCATGTCAGAGTTTTAAATGAATCATAAATAAATACAAAATAAAAACGACGAGGTGAAAAAAAATGCTACACACCGTTTTTAAACCCTTGTGAGATGGGCACTTACTCACCTTAGGGCTTCTAATGGCCATTAGAGGAACTGCAGGTTCTGGTACTTTCGCGTTGGTCCCATTTTTTTAGCCCCGGAAGTGACAAGGTTGCCGCCTCGAATAAGTACCTGTGGTAACAGTGGTAGAGTAGTAGCAACTGTAACGGAAGTCCTAGTAGTAGCAGTACCAGTAGCTAGCAGCAGGAAGCGAAGACGGAAGTCATCGGAGTGAACTATCTTTCCTTCTGCTAGCATTCTTCTATTCCGCGTCCTGTCTCTTTAAAAACGCTCGACACTTTTCGGAGACTGTCGTAACCACTCGTCGTCGAACCTTTTCACTGCGGCTCTATCGCCGAGCGGACTGGCCCGCTGTTCTCGTACGAGACCTCAGCGCATACTATCGGATCCGTGAAATCCCAGCGCCGGCTCTCTGAAAGCCTCCAGCTGCTGTCCAGATGCAAGCGATTAAATGTGTGGTGGTCGGCGACGGGTAAGAGCACGCTCACGGAAACGAAGCGGCTTCATGTGGGGTTCAGTGATGCGTCCGCTGATGGATGGATGATGGGAGGATGCTATGTAGTCAAAAGGGGCTGGGGCTCGGCGATCCGTCGGTCGTCCTGTTTTTCTGAGATAGAGCTCCGCAGCCGTCTGCTTTGTGGTTGCATTTGATCACTTCTTCATCCACGGTTCAGTGCAGCAGCGGGAGCGGAGCCATCGGGATGCTGCGGGAACACCTACACGCCTCGTAGGCCCCTGAAGGCGGGCTGAAGTGCTGATGCACGCTAAGGAATTCGTGGCCCTGTCAGTGGCAAGCAGCAGGCCCCGCTGCCCTAATTCTGCTCTCGGTGTGCCTTTCTTTACTGCATTCAGATCCCACCCAGCGGCATGTGCACCGAAGTCTGCAGCAAGAATTCACTGCGTCGTTTTGACATGCTAATTTTAGATTAAAGCCAGGCATAATTCACCAGCATTGATGTTAGTCCTTGCTAACATTAAGAATAAGCTAAAGGTCTTCTTTTTATCATCAAAGTCAAAGTGCTTTAGAGTGCTGCAGTTTTCACTTAGTTCACACCTTCCTTAATAATATTTAAACTCCAAAAAGTTTGTGGCACTAAACCACCAGCAGGGCAAAATGCTCTATTTATGAGGAATATGTGCAGAAAGAGATATGCCGAGAAAAGGAGCAGTCCACCCGTGAAGCTCTGACCCCGTGTGGAACAGTCCTCGATTGCCTCCAGAGGGAGCAAGGGCTGCTTAATTAATGCAGAAACCATAATCGAAATTATTTTGTCATTACTGAGATCACAATGATTTAACATGATAATACTTCAGCTTTCAAAACATACAGTTATACTTTCAGTTATGCAATTTGACCTTACAACCAAAGTGTTTCCAGTGCACTGGATTTATAACAAAAGTTTAAAAAAGCAGCAAAATTATTAAAACTGCAATCTGCGTGCAACTCCTGTGGCTGCAAAAAGGCTTCCAGCTGCACAGAAATCTACGGGAAGATGATGCTCATCTGCTTTGTTTCACTGTCACCTCAAAAGTTCGCAGCAAGACTTTGGAGACCAAGGCGTGACGGCACAGTGGCTGCTTATTTATGCACGGCCCCCCCAGTGAGCTTCCTTTATCTAAAGAAGAAACCCCGGCAGTGCTGCTGCGATTGCTGCAGCACGGGCTTAGAAACGATGCTTTTCTAACAGGAACCTTGTGTCGTGTGAGATGTGGGTATTTGCGAGGTGGGCGGGATGTAAAGATGTGTGTTTGCTGTCAGCTGCCGCACACAGATGCAGTGCAGGCTGTGTGCTGGATGCTGGGTTTGTATTCGGCGTCTTCAGCAGGAATGTGAAGCAGATTTTGTCCTGATGTTGCTCATATTATTTGAGGCATTTTATCTACTTCCTTGGTGTCATGTTTTTCAGTTCTCTATGCAAATCTGACTCATTTGCATGTTTTGATTTGTGTGAGAGAATTATTATTAAGAGATTTTTGTTAGTGCCACTGTCTTCAAACCACATCAGAGCAGACCTGACTTTCCTCTCCTGCCCAGAGACCCACTGACCTCAAATCCCTCTCATGGCACTCACACATGTTGCCGCTGTGTGTTAGTACCATTCGCCGTGTGTGTGCAGACACACACACAGAACTGCTCATGATTCATGCATGAGCACCCAGCCAATACTCATCCAGGCCACCACCAGTATGTTGTAGGAGGGGAGGGGTGCAACAGGACTGCAAGGTTGGGTCGTGTGTGTGTGTGTGTGTGTGTGTGTGTGTGCGTGAGTGTGTGAGTGCGTGTGTGTGAGTGCGTGTGTGT
>VOQJ01024893.1:0-21788 GCA_015052665.1 Apistogramma diplotaenia | reverse complement strand
TGTTTCTTCTTTTTTTCCATTTGTATTTTTTTTTTTTTTTTTTGGGACTGTGAAAATAATTTGACGTCAATACACTGAGTTCCACTGTGGAATAGTGACTCATACTGTACTTATATGAGATGAAACTGTTTTCCTGTGTATGACTATCTATTGACCCAACAGATAATAACTGCTTTTTGAAGAAAAATACATTTTTCTTACAAGAATCTGAATTTTAGCTTCATTGGATTACTTTGAATTACATGGGTTGTAATTAAAAAAACACATCAGCCCTTTTTATTTATCGATCACTACAAAGTAGCTTGTCGTCTCTCAGTGCACTGCCATTCATTACAACCCATGCTGTGTTCTATATGTTGCACATACAGTATATATATGTTCTATTCTTGTGAAATAGAAAATAGCTGAGCACAGATTCTACAGTTTATCTGAGTTAGTATTTGCTTATCTAGTGACTAATTAAAACAGGAAGAACTTCCCTTGCGACCTGTGCAGTTGAAAAACAACCTAAGAGTAGCTGGTTTGCTGGGAGCCACAATAATGCATCACCAAATGTTTGTAAGCCAATACTTCCATTAATTCTCGCAGCAGCATTAACATCTCCCTTGCTGACTTAGGCAGAAATGTGTTAGCCCGTGCCACGGTGAATTCTCACCGACTCTATGTATCTGTTTTTCCACCGTTCACTGTGATCGGCTGTGTGTGCATTTACATATTAAGTGCTTGTGATTATGTGAGTAATGTGAACTTTAGTGTTTGCACCCCAGAGAGTAGCCTGTTTCTGACAATAAGAAAAAGGACCGCAGAAAGAACAGGGGTAGCTAGAGGTGGAGCTGGTCTTGACTTACAATAAGTGAACTGACAATACTTTAGTGATGCCTTGGGGGCTGGGGTTACAAACATGGAGAGGGTGTTATGCAAAAGCAGTAGAGCATAGCCCTGTATTACGGGTCAGATTAGATAAGTGTCGTGCTTCACTTTGACTGGCAGATTCAATTTGCTCAGCTGTAATGCGGACAAGGCCTGTCACCAGAAAAAGGGTGTGGAGCAGGTGAAAAGTAACTACATTTGGAACAACATTGAGATAACACCAAATTTCCATTACTATACTACTAGTCAAAGAGAGGTTAAAGGCCACAAAACCATAAATAAAGACAACAATTTCAGTGATCAGTGGGCTTTCACATAACAATAATATACTCTAACACTTTAAAATGTGGTGCTCAGTAGTCACTAGCATGGCACCGGTTAACATGCTGGCATTTGAAAAGCTGAATTTGAAGCTAATGCTCAGGAGGGAAATTTTAATATTAGAAAAACCAACATGTGGTCTGATTCTAGACACATTCCCTGTGTTGTGTGCACTCTCTGATTTTGCAGTCCCTCAGTGAAATGAAGTGGAACAGCTTTACATGCAAGCACATGTACATGCCCACTCTTAAAGATGAAACGGGTCATCAAATGATTACACAGTCTATTTTGACTCCCCGGGTGCTATCAAGAGAAAACTTGAGGGTGTCCTTTGACAGTGAAGGAAAACATTCCCCCCATGGCCAAAATATTTTATCTGCTTTATGAATATGAAGCACCAGAAGGAACAACAGATTCAGTGACAGGCTTTTTAAAGAGCGAGTGTAACTCATACATTGCATATTCTGAAGAAGTGGGTTATCTTACTAAAACCAGTTATGTGCGTCCAAAAATAAATGAATAAATTACTTAAATATATCTTTGGATTGCTGATACATGTATTTTTTAAACTGCACAACATATCCACAAATGCAGCATATGCACAAACAATTGACTCCATCATATGATCGAGTGAAGAAAAGTGCATATTATATATTGTGTGTGCAGGAGACAAAAAAGGAAGCAAGACCAGGAGCACTGAAGGTGGATTCAAGCTGTTCTACCATGCTGTAGATAGGAAAAGAAGTGGCATAGTGGTAAATTTGAGGGAAGAATATGTGAACAGTGTTGTGGAGCTGAAGAGTGTCAGACAGGCTCATGAGTTTAAAGCTGGAAATTGAAGGGGTAATGCTGAAGGTTGTGCGTATGCCCCACAAATTGTATGTCAGTTAGAATAGAAAGAGGAATTTTTGAATAAGTTAGACAAAGTGGAAGAGTGTGTCCCTGGAGGGAGAATTTGGTGATTGGATCAGACTCTAATGGTCATGCAGGTAAGGGGAACACAGGTGACAAGAAGGTGTTGGGATGGTATGGCGTTTACGAGAGATATGCAGAAGGACTGATGGCTATGATTTCTGAGGAAAGGATTGGGCATTTGTGGTGAATATTTACTTTAAGAAGAAGCAGGAATATAGGGTTACATGTATAAGAGTGGGGGAAGGTGCACCCATGTGGACTACATCTTATGCAGAAGGTGCAAGGTGGTGGTGTCATGCAGCTACCAAGAAGAGACAGCAAGTGACGGCAGAAGCAAAGATTAAGTGGTGGAAGTTGAAGAAGGAAGAATGCACGGAGTTCAGGAAGGAGTTGAAACAGACTCTGGGTGTTAGGGAAGAGTAACTAGATGACTGGGAAAGTATGGCTGTTGTGCTGAGGGAAACTGCCAGGTGTTGGTTGTATCCTCTGGACAGGAGAAAAAGGACCAAGAAACTTGAAGGTGGAATGAGGAAGTGCAGGAAAGTATTAAAAGGAATAAGTTGGCAAATATAAAGTGGGATAGTCAGGGAAATGAATAAAGTAGAAAGGAGCAGTGGGAGGCATCCAGCAAAGGAAAAGGCAGTGATCTGTATACAGGGGCAGAGAGTTTGAGCTGGAAAGGATGTGCAGCCGGTTAGGGTGGTTAAGGATAAAGATGGAAATGTATCTTCTCAGCATACTCTCTTCACTTGTTAGCACGGATACTTTGAGGAGCTGATGAATGTATAAAACGAGAGAGAGGGGAGGATGGATTAGGGACAGTTAATGAACCAGGAAGTGCAGATTAGTATGGAGGAAGTGAGAGGATGCCTAAAAAGTGGAGAAGAATGCACTGGTAAGAACAAGAGTGACGTGCAGAGTTTTAATAACTACAGAGGGATGAAGTTGATGAACCATACCATGAAGCTATGGGAAAGTGTTGTTGAAGCTAAGTTTAGAAGAGAGGTGAAGATCAGTGAGCAGCAGTATGGCTTCTTGCCCAGAAAGATGTCATGGTTCTGGGCCGTATGCCCAGCATTTTGTGTCTTTTTTTATGCTTATGGTTCTGTTTGGTTGTGTTTCTGTGTTTAGTTATTGTGTAGATTCTTAGTTTGTATAGTGTTAGTTAAAATTAGTTTCCTAGCTTATGCTGCTGGCCCCGTCCAGTTCTGTCTCTCTAGTGTTTCAGTAATAAAAGCTAGAGTTAAGTTCAGCTCTGTCTGGAGTCCTGCTTTGGGGTCCTCAACCTGCCTGCTGCAGCAGTACATTACTAAAGCACAGTCCAGATACAATGTTTGCTTTGAGAATGTTGATCGTGAAGCTCCTCCTGACCTTCTCTGTACCTTTCTGTGCCTTTTTGGAGCTAGGGAAAGCTAGGGTGCCAAGAGAGGAACTGTGGTACTGCATGAGAAGGTCAGGAGTGGCAGAGGCTGCTGCAGAACATGTATGAGGACCGATGGGTTCAAGGACGAGTGACAGATGGGTTCAAGGTGGGGATGGGATTACATCAGGGATGTTTGCAGTGGTAATGGACAGGCTGATGTGCAGATGGTACAGTATTGTGACCTGTAGCGACAGTAGGAAGCAGATGGAAGAAAGCATGGAGAGGTGGAGGTATGCGCTGGTAAGAAGAGAAATGAAAGTCTGTAGAAGCAATGAAGCCATGATGTATGGTTTGAAGACACTGGCATTAATTAACCATGCTGGAGTTTGCAGAAATGAAGATATTAAGATTTTCACTAGGTGTGACCAGGATGGACAGGATTAGAAATGAGTATATTAGAGGGACAGCTCAAGTTGAGCCATTTTGGAGACAAAGTTAGACAAGGTTGAGATGTTTGGATATAAGCCTAAGAGGGATAATGAATAATTTGGAGAAAGGATGTTGAAGAAGATGGAGCAGCCTGTCACTACAGGTCAGAATACCATCTGCACATCAGCCTGTCCTTCATTCCCTAGCATCCTCCTAGGATGCTAGGGAATGAAGGACCCCTAAAAGGTGACCCCTAAAAGGAGCATCAAGAAAAAGAAGCAAAAGCAGCAGAAGCAGAAGAAGACAAATTGCTAGAAAAGATGTTAGCAGCTTTGCTCACAGGATGATGATTGTCACAATAAAGCATCCTGACTGACTGCAGCTGAAGGCAATGATCTGGACTTTTTATATAGATGGTACATTATTGTGCACAGTTTTGGTCTTTAATTGGATGATTTGTATTGATTATGCCATAAAAACAATGAGCTTTTTGTGAGCTTTGCAATAAGTGCAGCAGGTTTTTTGTTATTGTGCCAGAGTACATCAGCGTAAAACTGAGTGTTTCTCAACTTTCTCTGTAATGTCAGTGTGTTCCTTTGGAGTTTCTGTAGCTCAGCAAGCAGCACCAGGCTGCAGTATCAGGTCCCATTCACAATGAATAAGAGCTGTCCTAGATATTGTCTGTGTATGTCCCAAGGTGTCTTACAATGTCTTCTTCTATGAGGCGCCATTGGAAGATTGCATGAAAAGAGCCTTTATTTCCTTCTCTGAAGCAGCAAACACAGTGCACAGTCTTGGATGACGGTTATACTGAAGCTCGATCCTTCTGGGACACTTTATGGCTGTCTCCGAGAACTTAACTACCACTCCCGCCATGCACTTCATAGCACTTGTAGCTGCATGCTGATCATTTTTACTTCTCACATGTGCATGTGACAGAGAGACACTCTCTCAGTATCCACTTTACACACAAGGCCACTTTCCTAAGAGTGAAATGTCAGACATATGTGAACATTAATCTTAACATCTGATACTTTGTAGTCTTTGCTCATTTAAACATTTTTAGCAAACATAATTTTGATGGTTTGCTATTTTTAGGCACTTTTAACTCTTGTAGCAAGGTCTACTAACTACAGAAGCTCTGTGCAGTGTAAATAATTATCTATTCTAGAGCATTACAGTAGAAATGTAAACACAGCCACACACTAAAATGCATCACATTACTTCAGGCCATGCCTCAGGTGGTGTCCACTCATTTAAAGATTTCAGAAAAAAAAACAACCTGGTAACCAAACAGATCATTATGGACAGATGCGGGGTAAAAGGTCTGTGGAAGCCCAGGGCATGGCCTGTGGCAAAGACAGGATATAATTGTTTCACCCTGAATTGAGATATCTGAACTCTGACAGACTTGTGTACAGGAGAGCAACACTGGAGAGTAGGGTGAATGAAAACAGCAGGAGGGAGAAGAGGGAACAAATTAAGGACTTGCACAACATTGTTTAGTCCAGTGAACTCTAAAAAGACAACTAATGCCAAATAATTAGGTCTCCTGTAAAATGAAAAAGCAGTGCATTCATTTATTTCAAAGCAGTCTCAAAGATGCATGAACAAAATGAGACAGAAAAATGCACCACATAAGTTAGATGTATTGATCAAAATCAGAGGAAATATATGAAATATACTTTTTACTTGGAGGTGTTTTAGAGTCACAGTAACTTTGGATTTGGAGTAGTCATAATCTATGTGAGGTAAATGTGGGTCAGAGAATAACAAAAACCAAGGCATGAGCATACAGAATCTCCATAGGCATGCATTATACAGCCATCTGTATCTCTACATCAATCTAGTAGAATGACATACAGGGCGTCTGCGAAGGAGACATTTAATGCCTTGTCAAAACATTACCCCTGTGACTGTTCTCTCTAACTTTGACAGACTACCTTGTCAAGGCATGGAGCGTTTTATGTCTCCCATCTGCCTCGTCCTGCTGACAGGCGGCTGAGTCAGACGGTCTGGCCTGAGAATGGATGCATAGCACCATACTCAAACACACACACACACCCCCGGCTCATTTATCTTTTATTTGTTCACTTACGCAATGTGCAGCTGATGTGATATATGACTTTTGTGTGTTATCAATCTGTTTATCGCCAGATTCCGCTATGAAACTATGATTATGGGTCTACGGTTGCAGTCTTAATCGGTTCAAAGCTTCATGAGGCATGACAAATTAGTCTGACTTGAGACCAAAAAGAACTTTTTTTTTATTCCTGCTCATCTGAAAACACATGTATGAGACATCATTATTTGTGAATAAAGGATAGGCACACAATCTTCTAGCGTTACTTCATGTAGCACGATATAACTTGATACAACTCTACTGTATAAGCTGGAAAACATGAATTGAAAGCATACTGGGTTTGAAGCAATATCTTCTTAGTGTGGTTAAAAGTACAATAACTTGTAGTTCACGTCATGACTTCCTATTAATATAACTGTAAACAGGCTAATATAATTTATTTTAAATTTGCTCATTTGACAGTCTGTGTTTATGCTCCCTTAACCACAAATTTACAGACTCTACAGAGGTTAACGAGGCTGTCAGTCTTTGGCTGATCCTCGCAGGTCAGTAAGTTACAGGCAAAAAGGTTTTGACTTAAACCCAAAGCTTTTGCTAAAGTTGAAATATTTGTTTGTGTTTCTTTTAGCAGGGCTTGGGAAGAAAAGGTTGAACTTATCAAACACCAAACTATCACAAAGCCAGACCTACGTAGTAGGAAGCTGCAGGACTGAAGAATCTGAGTCCATAAACCCATTGTTTTTCTGAGATACTCTGACTTACGCAAACTCCCACCTTACCCTGGTGCCGACATCCAGGTCGACAGCTTCCCCGGGTTAATTTTTGTCACTTTTCTAAATTACTGGAAACCACGGCGACCAACACAGGGAGCAGATAAAACCAACTCAGGAACGGGGGTTGAAGAAAACTAACTCTGCAGCCCTGCAAAACTTAGACTGGTCCTCCAGTTCAGGCGTTATTAACCTCAGACTTCCAGCAACCTGATGGAAAGGCTTCCACTATATTATTTGTTAGTTTGTACAGAGAATTGCTGATTAGGATATAACTGTGTAAAAATAAAGTGCCTAGCCAGCTCTCACAAACAAAGAAACAAAAGAGGTATTGATATGGGACCATAGATATGAATTGCAGGTCTTGTGGCTCAACCAATTGTCACAGATCGCTGTTGCAGGCAGGATGAGGACCCCAAGAGCAGAACACACTAGACTCAGACTGAACCTGACTGACACAGACTGGGACTTAACACACAACAGGATAATGAGGGGATCGGGAACAGGTGGAGACAAGGCAGGAAAAGACAGGTGATCACAATAACATGACAAGACTAAGGAAGCAAAACAGAATACACCACACACAGACCAAGGAACTACCAAAGTAAAACAGGAAGCACCCAGACAGAAACATGGACTTGTCACACGAGGAGGCAGTCTGCCACCAAGGCCCGTGCACTCAAGTTCTTAATGAAACGAAGTAAAAAGACAACCACTCATCATTTATTGTTTCTAAACTAAAGGTTGCCCGTTAATCATTACCACTGATCTGAGATCAGTGGTAATGAGCAGGGATCATCCCCACTCCCTGCCCCCACTTATACATTATCTGTATGCTACAGAGACACATTAAAAAATTACTTTAAAATGTGCACATGCGCGCTCTATCTATGAATGCAGTAAAACATCCTCGACTGTTTCTACACAATAATTTACAAAAAATGTGATTACATACAGGCTGCATGGTGGTGTGGTGGTCAGCACTGTTGCCTCAAAGCCAGAACAAATCCACCATCTGGCTGAGCCCTCTCTGTGTGTAGTTTACATCTTCTACTCATGTCTGCATGGGTTCTAATCAGGTAATTCTAAATTGTGTGAATAGCCTGCCTCTTACACTATGGCAGCTGGGACTGCAGCCCTCCTGTGACCCTGAAGTGTAAAAAAAATAGATGATTAATTACTGAATTAATCTGCTTTCTTTCTTCCACCTCTGCAATCCAACACATATTTAGAGCATCGTGTATAAACTGGCATTTTTAGTTACATATTCCTGGTGTTTTTCCTTTTAAATTCGGGGCCGAGTGGAAACACTTCTGACGCTTCTGCAAGCAAACAAACATAGTTCAAGCAATTAATTAATCCTCTTCTGTTGTGATATGGCTCTGTTGACAGTTTCCCCTCCTGAACTTTGTTGACAGTTGTAGGTTTCATGTTTTGGTTAAAGTAATGGAACATGGCAGGTCTCATTTGAAGGGCGACAATATCAAATTGAGAGAGAAAATAAAAAGGCATATAAATAAACACAAGTGGCTACACCTACATATTAGGAGTGACCAGTATAATTCAGTCATTTTTACAGAGAGGCAAAACAAAACCCCTACTCAGCTATTAATTAGCTGAACTTGATGGCTCATGTAAAAAATGGTAACTGATCTCTGTACTGTACAGAGAAAGTAGGACTGGGATCTGCAAGTACTATTGCCAGTATAATCTGTTCCTTGATTGTACTGCTAGTAATTTTAAATTTGCTAAATTACATCCTGTTTGGAGTTGCACAAGAAATGGAGGAAGTTAAAAGAAAAAAAGGGGAGATATTCCCCCCTTTTGTCCTAAAAAAAGCAAAAGTGTTGAGCAAAAGCCATAATCCATGCTCTATTATCATTTGTTGACTTACCATAATGCAAATAGATTTGGGTAGCATTATATATTACAGCTTAGTAATAGTTGGCTAATACTATAGAAATAAATGTAATCAGTTAATTAGCAAGATAATGGCTAAAGTAATAGCTTGTGTTTCATTGCTGTTTTCAGACTGAAAAATTGAATATTGGACTGAAATTTGCACAACAGTGTACTAAGTAGAGATAATAATGAGAGCCTGACCAATATTGAATGTTTAAGCTATGCACCATCAATTCTCACAACATTATTGAAGTGTGTTTCTCCCATCACTTCTGTACTTTATGGAATTTTCCTTAAATAGTCCATTATAAAAGCTGATACCAATATACTGACAAATAGTAAGGCAAAGTTCTGATACACACTATATTGCCTAAAGTATTCACTCACACATCAAAATCACTGAACTCAGGTGTTCCAATCACTTCCATGGCCACAGATGAATAAAACTAAGCACCTACTGTAGGCATGCAAACTGTTTCTACAGTCTATAGTCTGGTGCTGCCATAGTGATGCTGCCTGGGCACCAAGTCCAAACATGAAATTTCCTGATGAGTAAATATTCCACAGTCAACTGTTAGTGGCATTTCAACTACGTGAAAGTGATTGGGAATGACTCAACTCAGCCACAACGTCCATGTAAAATCACCGAGCAGGGTCAGCAGATGCTGAGGCACATAGTGCACACTTTCTGCCACCTTTCTACAGTCAGTCGCTACAGAGCTCCAATCTCATTGTGCAATGACACTAAAGACATTCTATTCAATTCTATTCATTTGGCCTTCACATTAGGCTTCGTGGATACAGTGGTGTCAAAGATACCACCAATGGACTCTTGAGCAGTGAGTGGAGTGACAAATCACACTGTTCCACCTGGTGGCAATCCAATGTATGAGTCCAAGTTTAGTGGTTGCCAAGAGAACGGTACTTGTGCCAAGTGTAAAGTTTGGTGGAGGGGGATTATGGTGTGGAGTTGTTTTTCAGGACTTGGGCTCGGCTCCTTAGTTCCAGTGAAAGGAACTCTTAATGCTTCAGCATACAAAGACATTTTGAACAATTTCATGCTCCCAACTTTGTGGGAACAGTTTGGGGATTGGTCCATAAAGACATGGATGAGCAAGACTGGCCTTCTCGTGTAACATCAGTGTCTGGCCTCGCAAATGCACTTCTGGAAGAATGGTCAGAAATTCACATAAACACACTCCTAAACCTTGTGGAAAGCCTTCCCAGAGGAGTTGAAGATGTTAGAGCTGGAAAGAGTGAGCCAACAGGATATTAAACCCTATGGATTAGGAATGAGTTGTCACTCAGTTTCACGTGTGAGTGAAGGCAGACGAGCGAATACTTTTGGCTATAAAGTGTATGCATGTCTATTGAAAAAGAGAGTAAAAATTATGGGAAATTTAGTTTTTTTTTCCAGTTAATTTAATGGTTTATAGCTGGTGGAAACTAATTAAATTGCTTGAATAGTCTGTTGGATAGTCCCAGTGTAAATATATAGTTGGTTTAATGTTTTATTGTTGTGAGGAAATTAGAAAGGCACAGAGCAGAAACCTTAATGTGCAACTGTCGAGCTATATAAATATTAACATAATTGGAAACAGCCTTTTTTGGAAAAAAGCATTCCAAGAAGACATTTCTGTTCATATATTGTTGCTAGAAAATGCACAGAGTGGATTTTGTCGACACAATGGTTTGAATGAAACAGGTGAGGACTGAAATTAAATGTGGTCCACCACCGGAATAAATTTGTGATCCTTAGTTTCCATGTGGGGGCATTCTTGGCTATCACTTTTCTATTTGAAGAAAACTCTTGTTCAGTCATTCTTAGGTACTTTTCTCATTTGAACCAAAGGAATCCAGGTTTGTGTTTTTAAAAAGTGGGAAAATGATAACATTGATGCTGTTCCACATTTATTGCAATATAACTAGAGCACCGGGTCTCCAGTTAATATAATAACTAGGAATATACACTATAATTTCACATATCCCTCTTGCACTACCTGAAATGGTAGATTTATCTTCGTGAGAAATTAGAAAAGCAAACCATAATCAAGCCAATGACAGGAATTATAGCATACTTCCTATATTATTTCTGTATTACATATGAAAAAGGACTCCCAATGCTGAAAGCCCGGCCCACTATGGTAAGTAGGAGATAATGCTACAGGCACACGGGAAGGCGGAGGGACAGGAGCTCTCAGGACTGTCAACCTCAGAGCACAGCCAAGCCCGGTGGGACGAGGAGCTAATGCAATCTCTCTCCTCGTTGTCCTCTGCCTCTGATCCTCTCCTCAGCCTACCTCACACTTTCCTTTCCTTCCTTATTTCCTTCCCTCCATGTCTTATCCTCCTCACCTATGCCTATCTCTTCCTGCTACTTTTATTTTTTTTCTTCATAAGCCTCTCTCTTTCACCCTCTTATCCTCCTCCTTGTATCTCTCCTGTCTCCCCACCAGCAGCTTTGTATTGTAGCTGCCAGGAAATGAGAAAGGCACTCAATTACTGTGCTCATTGAATCATTAATGTCAAGGTTGTGGTGTCTTCTGTTGGCCAGTAGGCAACAGTTAACAGACAGTGTGCCTAGTAGCAAATCTTCTGCTGTATGTCCCAACAAGACAGACACAGTTTGATATGGGTCTCGCTGATAACAAAGGCTTGGATGGAAATCATGGCAGAAACAAAGATAAGAGCAGTATTAATGATGGACCTGGCTAGCTCTGTATACACAGTGATAGAATGGATTGGGCTCCTAACAGCAGCACCAGGAACATATCAGATGAGAGACTGGCCTGGCAAAGAGACTCATTACAATGTAACCTTGTAAAACTGCTCCTTCTGTGAACATGACAGAGCTTTTATACTACTTAAACACACATGGAAGATTATCTGCTGATCACATGAGGTTGTGTGGGTGCCAAGAGCCTGGTGTTTCCATAACATATGTTTGTACCTGTCAAGGTGAAAAATAGTGCATGTGGTATAAACATGGTTTCTAAGTCTGAAGCAGAATTTATGTTCATGCACCAGCTTGTCAGTGTGAAGATTTTGTGTCGGAACATGACAATCCAGAGTATTTAGGGGGTTAAGTCAAAATCATTTAATTGTAACACTGCATCAAAGTTAAGAAGAAAAATGAAATACATTTTCTTTGGTCTTCAAAAACACATTCTTTCGGCTGTCTTTCAGTTTGTAAGACTGTAAAACAACTGTAAAATATTGAAGTGTGTGTTCCTCTCCACCTCACTTGAGTGCTTTGATTTTACACTTTTATAAGTCTGCTAATCTACACTTCAGAAGGAAATATAGCCTGACTCCTCTTTTTAACTTTGAAGGCGTACGGTTACAAGAAACAAAAGTCAGATAAAAGAATCCGATTTTACATAAAGCATCATAACAGCTTCAAGGTTACAGTTTATGTGTGTGTTTCAGACGTGTTGATATGATGTTTTGAATTTTACTGTTCTGGAATACGAGCTGTTCTGAGTATTTTTGCCACATGCTTAATAACTGGGTAAACAGAGTGCAAAAGCTCCACCTTTAAAGTGTTCAAGCAGCCTTTTTTTAGCCTTGGCAGAAATAAATCTGCTAGCTTGGTCGATAATAATTTTTTAAAACTTTTTTTAAACTATTGTTTCAGGAAAAAAAACTATTTTTAAAATAATATGATATCTTTCAGATAACACTCTTGCTCACCTCTGTGGTAGCAAAAGATGTCAGTTCTTTGGCTCATCTCCAAGTTCCAATTCCCAACCAGCTACACATAAGGAGAGGTTAACTGGGCACAAGCCTGCCCCAATGTGCTTGTGAATCTTTCCTGGCTCTCTTCTCTTCTTGACCTGCTGTTAACTTTCCCCTGTTACCTCTTTAATGAATACAGTATTCAATGAATAGAATATTGTATTACCACTCTACAAATGATCACAACAAGAAGCTTTTCAAGTAATTACATGTTGTTTTGGTTAACCTCATTTGGAATCTGAAGTAATCAGTTGGTACATGCAACCGATTCACCTACAATCATTGTTGAGACTTATTTACCCAGTTAAGAAACTTCGATCAAACACTTCTGAGCAGCTCATGTTTCTGTGAAACGTTTGACTCAGATGTTGCCATCTTTATAAGACCAATGCACTGTGATCCCTGGGCAAGAAATATCACAATTATTCATCATCCATGCTTTGGCACACAGGTGTCTGCAATATCGGATGGTTAGGTGCAGGCACCAAAGCTTTGTTTTGGGTTCAAACAGATCGCCTCACAATATAATTCTGTGGTCAAAAATTGTTTTGTCCATTTTGTCTTAACTTAGCTTAAAGTTGGCCTTGTGTTGTTTTCCACATTCCCAATGAGTTCTTGATGAAGGCTCTTATGGTTCTGTTAATCTCGTATAGTTCTTGTAATTCCAGGATCCGTGTGTGAGGCACTGAGTCATAGACTTTCCAGGTGGTGCACAGGTTGGTCTGACTGCTCAATCTACCAGTAGCTGGTATCTTCCTCAACTGGCATCTCTGCCAATTCATTTCTGGGCCTTGCTCATGTATGAAGCCATGTGCCTGCTCATCTTTGCTGCTATGATTCCTGACAGGAGTTTCCATGTTGTGCTGAGACAGGTTATTGGTTGGTAGTTGGATGGTACTGGTCCTTTTTGGGGTCCTTGTGGGTCAGGAATGTCCAGCCTTCAGTAAGCCATTCCAGGTGTGTCTTAGCCTCTAGCAGCTGGTTCATTTGTGCTGCCAGGCACTCATGGTGTACATTTAGCTTCTTTAGGCAGCAGGTGTGTATCATATCAGGGCATGGTGCTGTCCAGCTCTTAAAATGTGAGACTCTTACTTGAATACCTGCCATTGCGATGGTTACTGGATCCTGTTCAGGGAGATTGCTGTGGTCTGCTCTCAAATCCACGAGCCATTGCGCATTGGTGTTTGTCTTGTATCCTTCTCCCATACGCTCTTCCATTATTGCTCCATCTGCAGCCTTGGTGGGGGTGCTGTTCTCATATTGTTCCTCTTTCTCTGAGAGTACACCTTGGACAGTTCAGTGAAGAACATCTGGTTCATTCTCGTGGCGTCCATCTCTCCACAGTACCTCTTCAGGCAGTTAGCCAGTGCTGTGAGTCTTTGTCCATATCTGAGGCCTTAAAGACTGCCAAGCAGACAGTCTCCGGCACTGCTTTCTTCACAACACCTTTCTGGCTAACTTCCCTCCATGGTGCCTTGATCTTAGCAACTAGTCATCTTTTCCATGGAAGGTACTGCTTCATCTTATGGTCAAGCATCTCAAGGATCACTGCTGCCGCCGTATACATGAACTGATTGTTTCAGTGATGGTTGAAGAAGGGATTGTCCGTAGTGCTGCATTCACATCTTCTACTAGACTTTCAGCGGGTACTGCATGTAGTCTTGATAGTCAGCTTTGAGGGCTTTCCATCTTAACAATGATCTAATTCTTATTGAGCATACTTTTGGGCTCAGTACCCAATCTCTGAGTGTGGGGATGATGACATCCCACCCTGGCTCCTTGTCCTGGCTCACCCTTGATATTTATTTATATTTATACACATACATATACATATTCACACACATGCACGCATGCACACACACACACACACACACACACACACATTACACATGGAGTTTTCATGGCTTTTTCTCCCTTTAACCATTTACCTAACATGGGGTTCTTGCAGCTTGTTGCCAAGGTCTCCCCACAGGTTGGCAATTGTCTGAACAGCTCTGCTTTAAATTCAGAGCAAACTGCACCAGCTGTCATATAATTCAAGTACCTTTACCTTGGTGAGGGCTTTGAATTATTGCCTATATGCTCCCTTATGCAGTATTGTAATCCAACAATGCTTATGGGTTTTATCCCATCAAAAAGGTATTTGTACTGGTTCATTCTGTATCTATGCTGCAAAGACTGAGCACATGTTTTCTCCCTAAAAATATCTCCCCTCACTATGACGTGATGATTACACGATGGCGAGATACTGATTAATAATTTTATCACACACATAAGAGACTGCTGCTGTTTTGTGTAGGTGCACCAAACCACCCTTAATATTACGCTGACAACCTATTCCAAGCTCCTGCCAAAAACCTGCTTGGAAGCAGGACAGAACACATCATTACACAGTGGCTCGCTCATATAACGAATTGCTTTAGACTCGTGCTGTCTGTGCGGGTGCTGTTCTCCAACTGATCTCACCCTCACTTCTAAAGAGTCAACAGATGGTAGGTCTTTCTCCTTCACTTCCCCGGAGTGGTCTGTGGTCCGTCGACTTATTTTAAGAAATCACACACAGTTTCTATTTTTAAAACCAGGCTCGAAACATTACTTACATAATTTGCATCATCATCCCCCCTCTTCCACTCTCCATGACCTTGCTCTGCTCAGCACACACCCTAAAGGCCATGTCATTACCTCACCGCTCACACCCACCAATAGCATCGTTCAAGTGAAATGAAACATTTAAAGCTGAACTGATGCTGCTGGATTACAGAGACTCACTTCTGGCTCTAGTTTCTGTACCTTCTATCTTCACTTCTTCTTTTTTTTGCCTTTTGCAGCTCATGCCCTTGTCTGTGGCCTTCCCAAATTGATGCATTTTACATTCCTTCCTCTTTTTCCTTCAACTGAGGCAGCAACACAACCCTCATCTCTCCCAGCAGTAATTCTCAGGATTGCACTACACGTCTTCTTGGTGTGCTGCTTCTCTATCCTTGTGCTAACCTTTGACCACCTGGCTGCCGTTCCTCTATGTCCTTGTCCTCTAATGACTCTTTATCCCAGCAGCAAGGACTGCAGTGTCACTACCGATGTCCCATCATATCATGAAAACTCATCTTTTCACTTTTTATTCACTGTGTATTTGTGAATTTTAATTTTCCTCATAAGCCATCATAAACTTCCTTTGCCAGGCTGTATGTAAGCCGAGCATTAGCTGTTCCACATGCCATGGTGCAGGAAAAATGTGATGCATCTGCACAATTGCTATGCCATTGCCTTGTTAGTGTGCCAAACTTAAGTGCTGCCTCTTTATAGTGCTTTTTGATATATGGCTATACTTTCACCTTCCACCTTGTCACACTCAACAGTTTCTGATTTCTCTGTCTTAGGTAACATTGTTTTTAAGAAAATGCTATTTATTTTGAAGGAAGAGAAGGTTGTGTTTTTCAATAACACTTACTTATCTTTGCACTTATAAAATCAACAGTGTAGCACCGATGCATTTGTTGTGGTACACAATTGTAAAAGCAACCTAAAGCAAGCCTGTTTTCTTGCTGTTTATAGGGACAGTGTGATTGTGTGCTGGGATCTCAGTGCTACTGTAATTAACCTAAAGCTCAATACCTTGCCTTATTGCTTACAGTGGAGGTGCAGACAGCATAGCAAAACTTCTGCTCCTCTTGCTCAGCTTATCTTATGCTCATCTTTCACCTTCTGTGCACACACTACCGAATATTCAAATTATGTTCATTGCCACTTTCTTTTCCTTGGGATTTCCATTGTGTCTAGATTTAAGATTTTTCCTTGTACAGCATTAATGCCTTTATTAAAAAGACTAAAAGCCAGTAATATGCTGATGAACAGCAGGTATACAGTAAACAGGGTGAGCGTGTCTAAACTTTTGACTGGTACTGTAATGTGCATCATGTTCACCATCTTAGCACAAAAAAATAAATCCCTATACAATGAAAAAAAATCCACATAATTTATTTGAATATTTGTAAACAAAACTATTTTTTTTCATTTCTAGAACCAATGTTAAAAAACAAACAAATAAACAAAGGCATCTCCATAATACAGTTATTGAAATTAATCCAGAGGAAAAGATAAATGTTTATATAAAATTTCAAAGCATTCAAGACATGTTACTCAAAACCTCACGGCGGCATTAAGGAAAAACTTAAATGAGTAGCAAAAGAACCGAACTTTGTCATCAGCATGAAGACAAATTCATTATTTATACATTAATATTTAAATGGATAATTTTCGCTTTCTTTAAATCATATTTTCTCACAATGTGTACAAAGAATCACAATGACAAAAAATATCTCCCATTTCCATTCAGAAATGGCTTTCATTTTATTTGCAAATGATACAAAATAAACAGCAATTAATGGGCCCTGAATGAAAACAGGCATGAGAGAGATGTGAGGCAGTGATTCCTGCTTTGAAAGAGGGCTTCTAAGAGCCCTCAGCTTCTTTCATGTATAATAGAGTAATAAAGCAGGCACTCTCTCAAGCAGGTACTGTATTTCATTACCATTCCGCTGGGCTAATCAGTATGCCCTGGGCAATGATTTCCCCATGTTTACGCAAACAGTGCAAAACAATACTGACGGCTACTGTGATAAAGAGGGTCAGAAATTGGTGAGATTATAGGGGGAATTTGATTGTGTCATTTCTTTCCCTTGCTGTGAGTAATTCTTCAATCATGCTTTTCAAAGTCATTTTAAACACAATGTTTCAAATCTCTTGATACGCCTTTGAATCCACCAGACGCATTTTTAAAGCTGTGTTTTGTTTCCTCTGTGTATTTTCTTAAACTGAGTGTTACTAAATGAATTTTTTCTTATTGAATGATAGACTGCTCTTGTTGGTCATCTTCCAAGGTAGATTTAGAATTTCAGATTTTACAGTGTTTCATGGATTCACTTATGTAATATGTGCAAAAGACGCATCATACCACTGCTTTCCCAGGTCAGAAAATACCACCTGTTTAGGTCTGCAAAAGCCTTGTTTTATTCTAAGAAACTTTGATATGTACATATGAGTTATGCACTTTTTAAAAAATATATATCTCTACCATGTCAAAGTTAACAAAATTTAACTGAGATCTACAATTATTTTAGAACAGGAAGTCTGCTGTATAATTGTCCATTTGCTGTAGTGAGCACAGAGAGCTGCATGCACAGGCAGTGAGGTTATAAGCAATACATTCATCTTAGTTTGATTGAGCTTGAGTATAAGAGGACATTTTTAAAACAAAACAATTAGCGCTGATTTAGAATACCTGAAATTAAAAGGAAATGCATTAGGAAACGCTGAGGACCTTAGAGGACGACTATAAAACCGTAAAAGTGCACGTTGATGCAATTTGTGAAGTACTCAAAACAGCTTTTCTGTGGTTACAAACCCAAAATTCAATTTTGTGCTAGGCAATGTATGACTGAGTTCTAATGAAGAATCATTATTACCAATCAAGCACAATTACTGAAATATGTTCTGAGTGGTGTTCTGTGCACCTTTGTCATCATTTCACTTTCACACAAAAAAGCCACAGTTATGCTCCGCTATAACTTTATGAAGTTTTTAAATCTCTTCGTTGTTTGGAGCAAAGTTGCCCCGATGGACTGAACCTGTGCCATTTGTCCAACATCAGAGGTACAGTATACAAGTGCCACATGAGGCAGTCACTGACAACCCTCGTCAGGGAGCACAACATTTTTGACTTAATGGAACTTAAAAATATTATATACTTAGAATCAACACACATTAACTTCCTTTTTTTCTTTTTAATACTTATGCCGGGTTATGAATGTATTACGGTGCAGAGTAACCAGGGACATAAGTCCCGGATGATGACAGACAGATCTGGTTTGAAGTGCAGGCCCTCTGATTAGGCAAATTCCAATTAGTAAAGACTTTGTGAACTACATTTAGTTAATACTGTCATTAATGGTGCATGGGTGATTGACCGGCACCCTTATTCGCAAACCTTTGCTCTCATTACAATCAGACTTGTTATTCTTACCACACGTGTAAATTTGTCTTACTACACTGGATGTTTTCATGTGTATTGGCCCATGATGTCATTATGTCATTACTTATTCACAATTTATTGTCATGTTTCTGTGTGCTCATATGCAATGGGGGCCCTTTACACTGAGCTAATATGGGAAGAGGTGGTTTCTTCCATGATGAACTGCTTTAAAACTGATCCCATTATTCCCAGGCCTGTGCCTGGCAGCGGCTGTAAAAGACATAAAGTCTTGGTGCTTAATCCTGTTAGTGCTGCAAACCTGACACTGCTTATTGGCTCTGTGGTAGTGTGTGAACATTCAGGACCTAACAGTTTGCCCTCTAAATATACTGTACAGAATTAAATTATTACAGTTATACTTTGCTGACTGTGTGATATGGACTCTTTGCTGTCAAAGAAAAAAAACATGGTTTGGTAAATATGTTATTTGCACTTGTAAAACAAGCACATAAATTTAAGAATGATCGTAATTAAACTAATTATATTATGGAAAGATTCTTGAATGTCATGATCACTGAGGAAGCAGTGAAAATGTTAACATCTATTTCAGTTCTCCTTGGCAGAGGTCGGGTAATGATGACAAACGCAGTAAAAGTTACTCTCTGCAGGTGAAGATAGATTGGCTTGTCAGCTAGGAGATCAGAAGTAGGTGCAGTTTGGCAGGTCTTTGTCAGGACTGGGATCAGGGGACCACGCCTAGAGGAGGGACACCAATGGTTTAAAGTGGTACCAAAGTGGAAGCAGGACTGTAATAATCACTGTGGCATAGAGACCACATACTATGACTGCTGAAATGGCAATTTGTCAATGTGCTAGCTTGAAAGACACAGCATGGGTATGTAAAAGTTCACTTTAATGAATTATCAAGGTCCTGTAAAGTCACATTATTAGCTTACTACATTTAAAATCAAGCTAATGGAATTAATTGAAATAAAGACTGGAGAGACTGCTTGGTTACAGGAAACAAATGGATACTTGACAAAAAGTTTCAAAGCCACCCACATCGATACAGAAAATCACAACATCTCACTTGAAAATAAGTGTCCTATTGCAGAGAATAATGGGCCAATCTGCATGGTAATGGATATATTTGGAATGGTAAGTGAGGAGTTAGACAAAGCTGAAATGGGGTGTCATGGTTTGGTAATTGTGCTGGGGAAAGCACACAATTGCTTCTTATGGAAAGATGAATATAGCATTCAAGAATAGGGGACTGTCAAAGACAAAAACACTTGCCTGAGAATATTGACTTCTGGATAAAGTAAGTTTTTAGGTCGAGGCATTTTCACATTTAGTTAAATGATAATTTCTTCAGATATTTAAACAAAGTAGTTTGGTTTTCTTGAAACTTGTATTCTTGTTAATGCATGCACAAGTTATGAAATGGTATTTTGAGCATAATATGAGAATTTATACAGTATGGACACAAACATTTGACTGGTACTGTATGTGACTCTTCCAGTAGTCTAATTATTGCTTTCCCAAAAAGAGATCCTATTTTGTGAAAACACAGGTAAGGCAAAGTGATAGACCTGTGCACCACACAACAAATACATTTACCTGAAACAGAATACACATGCAGTTCAGATAAATATTCAAATGGTAAGTCAAATTAAAGAGTGTTATTTAAATAATAACTTAAACAGAAAACACGTATAATATGATATCTAACTGGTAATGTGGGAGTATGCTGGTGTGTATATTTACAGATATAAACCCCATCAGTTTGAGCTTCAGGATACTTGACCTGCATCCATTGCTAAAAAATCTTAATACACAAACTCACACCTGAGACAGCAGCAGATGAAAGCAATATATAACAGTTGGAAGTGTTCTTATGACTCTGACGTGTTTCGTGTTTTTAATGCTGAATGTGTTCTCAACTCATAGCACTACGCCTTTGCACAAAAGATTGGCAGAGATCAACATGAGCACTGTATTTTATCTTTTGTTAATGAATAAAAACTAACGCAAAAGGTAGCTGAAAGGATCAGAATTAAACAATGTTTAATAAAAAAATCTCATATATATATACAGTATATATACACACACACACACACACACACACACACACACACACACACTCTCCTGAGTCCAAACTGGTTGTGGCATATGACTGCCCCTCCCTGATCCTGGTTCTGCTGAAGGTTTCTTCCTGTTAAAAGGGAGTTTTTCCTTCCCACTCTCGCCAAGTTCTTGCTCATAGGGGGTTGTTTTGACTGTTGGGTTTTCTATGTAATTATTGTAGGGTCTTCACCTTACAATAAAAGCACCTTGAGGCAACTCTTTGTTGTGATTTGGTGCTGTATAAATAAAATTGAATTGAAATAAAAAGGAAGCTGCATGATTTGGGGGCTGAATCCAAAGATACTTCAAAAATTAAAACAAAAGGAGAAAGAAAGTGAAAAAATGATCCAATAGGCTAGTTCATTTTGCCAAAATGTTACTGAATGAACTAAAAGGGGACTCAGTAGTTTGTGCTTGTATGTGTCTGCGTGTAGTGAGACAACAGATGGTGTCCAGGGTGTGTCCTCCCTGATCTGATCCAGGGCATCCCTGAGATCCTGGACAATCTGAGGTGCAACCTGGCGAAGTCAGATGTACATAATGAAACATAATGTCCCATAGGTGTTCTACTGGATTTAAGTCAGGGGAAGGTGAGAACCAGTCAATGCTATCAATTTCTTCATCCTCCAGGAACTGCCAGCAGACTGCCTGTTCAACTTTTGTAGGGTAGGATTTTACAGGGTCTGGGTATTGTCCTGTGCTGCCAGTAGTGAGACTGACTGTCACCAAATGCAAAACTAGTGAAAAAAACTATTCTTGTTTTTGCGGTTGTCTCATTGTTGCCCCTCTAGTGGGCCTGTTAATTTCATTAACATCAAAGTAGCTGAAACCGATTAACACCTCCCTCTGCTACTTACCTGACCAGATCAATATCCCAGAAGTTTAGGTGACTTGACACTACACTCTGAATCAAAGGCGTTCCTTTAATTTATTTGAGGAGTTTATTATAGACATCACAGGGACATAGGGCCACATTCACAACAATATGCATAAATAATTTGCAAAAGTAAATGGTTTGGCACTTATAAAGCACCTTTCTACTCAATTTGAACATTCAAAGTTTTTTCTGCTGCGAGTCTTATTCACCCAGTCTCACATTGCTTTAATCTATACCTAAGCAGTTTTACCTAATCATGACATGGACAGATGCATCGGAGGCAGCCTGGGGTTCAGCATCTTGCCCAAGGACAGTTTGACACATGGGCAGGAGGAGCTGGGGATCATCCTATCATTTGTGGTAGTAGTAATAAAAAGGTTTATTTTTCCACATTACTGGCTTATTTCTAGCATACAATTGTTTAG
>VOQJ01024874.1:0-10793 GCA_015052665.1 Apistogramma diplotaenia | reverse complement strand
GTCCGGTTACACGAAAATGCACCACTCTGGACCCTGTTTTCGAAATGCAGCGTTTTCACTCCGTTGTCGTGTAAACGGGAGGCCGAAACACATCAAAACTACACCGTTTTAAAATGAAAACGATGTCGTGGAAACGGGGCCACAGAGAAGCACTGAGTGAACAAGAGAGTGTAGTAGTTTTTCTTCGGTAGCTAATGTCAGTGTTTTTTTAATCTTGCTCTTTCATTGAGTTACCCTCAGATGTAAATAGGGACCAAAGCTATGGAAAATCTTTGACTTGTTTGAGTTACATAGCCCAAATGTTTACAGTTACACCTTGTTTTTCAGATACAAAGGTCTCAGTCTTCTCAAAGTTCATTTCCATCCCACAGCACTGGACGCAGAGTCCAGGTTCCTTGCTTTCCTGGATTGCTTGTTGATAGAGCCATTGATGAGTCTATCAGGACGTACACTTTCTATCAGTGCTTCAGACATGATGTGGTCCAAGTGTATGTTGCACAATGTAGGCGTCATCTAACTGCTGTGTCAGGCAAGACAGAGGACCCCAAATGCAGGAAAGCTGAATTTTAACTTAGGCTTTATTTACTGAGTGTAACAGCAAAACCAAGCTGGACAGGTGCCAGCAGCAGGGATACAAACTTGACCAAAAACTTGACTTTGACGAAACAAGAACAAAAGCAAGAAAGTGAACCAGAGCAATGACGGCACAGAGACAAGGACTCAACAACAAACAGGGGGAACTCAGGACGTAAATAGATGAGGGAAGTGAACACATCTGGGAACAGAGTTGAACACAATCATGCTAACGAGACCAGGGGAAGCAAAACTGAACCAGACGGAGACAGGAACGCAGACTTGACATACAACACTGGGAAACCACACCACGACATGTGGGACCAGGGACAGGACAAACACTGGAGTACCACACAGGGAGCAGGGAATCAACATAAAAAACTATAACTCAGACATACGAAGCGTGAAACAAACTGAAACAACACCTGGAGCCTAATAAGAAACACAATGACATCCACTAACCAGAATAACAAAAGACACAAACCTCTGGGCAAACAGCCCAGGACCATGACAACAGGAGAGAGGCGACAACCGTGGGAACACCGACTGTAGTCAGGAAATCCTCATTGAAGTCCGTGTCCATTACCATGCTGTTTGCTGCCTTGTACAGTGCCTGTAAAGCACGGATGGACAACTCCAGACTGCATACTGAGGAGGTGATTCAGGTGCGTTGGATCAGGAACACATGTAAAACCTGCAGGACACCGGCCCTCGAGGCCTGGAGTTGTCCACCCCTGCTCTAAAGCACTGCCTCTGCTGATGTTGAGTCTTCTCAGGATCGCCCAGAGGCCTTCTTGCCAAACTCTGTCAAAGCATTCTTTGTAATGAACAAAGGTGGGTTGACTGGCACTCAGTGAACTTCTCACAAATCAGCCGTAGGTTGAAGATCTGTTCAACTGTTGAGTGACCTTTGCAGAACCTGATCCTCTGTGAGCAATGCCTCAGCCTGTGGTTGGAGAATATTTTGCTTCGATGCCTGATTAGATTAATTGCACAATAGTTTTGTCAGTTCCTGAGGTTTTTCTTTTTTGGGAATGGGATGATGATTGATTGTGTCCATTCTCCGGATCTAAATATACGGTTGCATGCATGTATGCAGGCTTAAATCTTGGTAACTGATTACTACCATCGCTACCATCACCCAATATATTCACGGCCATCTGGAAACCTTCCTTTTCACTCTTCTCACCCATAAACCTCATGTGCACTCTCTTCTTCACCTCTCTTGTGCAGCCCAGGTATTTAAACTCATCCACTTTCACCAACTTCCCAAAATGTAGGTTTGGACTATTTAAACAATTTAAACAGACTATTTCATTTATATATTCATACATACACAATAACAGAGAAAAATACAGTTTGGCTTAATCTTATGAGGAAAAAAATATTTAAAAAATACTAATAGTATGACTCTTAAAAACTAATTTTCTTTGTGTGTTAGTGGATCCAAACAGTTATAAGCAGCTCAGTAATTTAAAGCAAAGTTTGAATAATTAAACAGATTTATGCTTCATATTGTTCTTGAGTTGTGCAAAGTTTGTTCAAGTGTGTGATTAAATAGTTGACCCATGAAATACTCAACTCTGTACTATTGACAGTCTGTAGTTCTGAATCCAGATTAGCTGGAACAAAAAGAAAGTGGCAATATTTTTCCTGGGAAAGAATCTCCTTTCAAAGGAAGATCAAACTTGATATCACAAAACGGGAACAAATGGATGCAGTTTGTGGAGTGCAGGAGCCTGAGAGTCCTTGGCTCTTTGATACATTTCTTGTAGTCATCCAGTGGATCACCTGGAGATTAAGCTCAAGGCTTTCTTTCAGCTGAAGAAAAAAATACTGAATATGAAAGAATTCAAGAACTCAGACTCATCCTTCAAAGTGTTCAGAACAGAAGGAAGTCTATGAGCTCAGCTTTATAATTCAGCATCATACATGATTTACACTCATCACATGGCAAACCTGGTCACATGCAGTTGTGTTGTTTGATAAAAGAACGGTTGCCACGGTAACAGCAACACCCACAGAAGATAGATGACTGAAGTGATGTTTCAGTGACGAGCTGCTCGCGAAGACGAAAACGGGCTGAAATGAGCTGAAAGAACATCATGAAACATGGAGTTTTAAACACGTGACAGAACAGAACGTGTGTTCTTCCAGAATGTGTTCTTTCAGAACGTGTTCTTCCAGAACGGTGCTCAGCGATTAGAAATCATCACTGAGGGCTTCAGAGGCTGCAGGTCTCATTGCTTTAGCTTTACATCAGTGATGAGAAAGCTTTTTTCTCCATCAGCTATAAAAAGCAGAACACCTGCTCATCATCATTTGGATGTGAGGACATATCATGCTGTTTACCCTGAAACTACTTAACTCATTGGATTATTAATCAGATGATGCATCTTTATAGCTGAACCGAAATAAAGTTACAATTTTGCTCCTTTGTCACTTTTTATAATTAAAAAATGCTTTAATGATGCAGCTGATTTCTTTAGCTGCACACTGCAGCAGTGAAACAGCTGCACCTCCTCATGTGAAGTTACTGTATGCACTCGAAGAATTTATCCATCATGCTGGGAGATTAATATCTGTGGCCTGTCGGCATCTCGGGCCAACTCCTGAATCGATTCAGCCAATCAGATTTCAATCTGTTCTTAATGCGTCTTGGGTGGATTTTCAGTTGCCTTTTCAAATAGCTAATCACCATCATTACATAATCTCATAACGATCCATATGCATGAAAAACAAGATGTAAATAAGGCCGTATGGAGCAGCACAGGAACATATTTTGAACACTTTGCTCTGGTTTTTAAGCCAAATGAATGCTTCAGATGTAGTTCATTAAAATATTAAAACATGCCTAGCTAATGATGCAATTCAGTTAGCTTTATTTATGTCAGCGTCAGCTCAGAACTTCATCTCAGGAAGCTTTTATAATCAAGATGGTAAAATACACAAAATGTATTCAGTGCATTAACGCACACATGAACCTGAGTACCATCCCATCTCAATCCAGAGGGTTTAATAAGACGCGGGCCCAGCCTGTGCAGCCATAACAGCTTCGACTCTTCTGGGAAGACATATGCAAGTTTAGGAGTGTTCATAGGAATTTCTGACCGTTCTTCCAGGAGCGCAGTTATGTGGTCAGACACTGATGTTGGAGAGAAGGCCTGGCTCACAGTCTCTGCTCCAGTTTATCCCAAAGGTGTTCTGTTGGGATGAGGTCCGGACTCTGTGCAGGCCAGTCAAGTTCTTCCACACCAAATTGCTCATCATGTCTTTGTGGAGCTGCTTTGTGCTCTGCTGTGCAGTCATGTAGGAGCAGGAAGGATCCATCCCCAAACTGTTCCCACGAAGTCGGGACCATCAAATTGTCCAAAATGTTTTCATTTACTGAAGCATTAAGAGGCTGAGCCCAACTCCTAAACACACCCCCACACCATAATCCCCCCTACACCAAACCTTACACTTGGCACAATGCAGTCAGACAGGGAGCGTTCCCCTGGCAACCACCAAACCCAGACTCATCCAGCAGACTGGCAGATCGAGAAGCACGATTTGTCACTCCAGAGAACACGTCTCCAGTGGCAGCGTGCTTTACTATATGCAATTGTTTGCATTGTGGTAGATGATGTAAGGCTTGGATGCAGCTGCTCGGCCGTGGAAACCCACGCATGAAGCTCTCTGCACACTGTTCTTGAGTTATTCTGAGGGCCATATGAAGTTTGGAGGTCTAAAGTGATTAGTTCTGCAGAAAGTTGGTGCACTATGACCCTGAGCATCTACTGACCCCAGCAGAACCAGGATCAGGCAGTAATAGCCATGACCTTCAGCCAGCTGGGGGGCCGAGAGGAAGGAGAAGAGAAAAAATAGGCACATGGAGAGATAAGGACAAAATCCAAACTGCAAGAGAGAGAAGACAACATGTAACGACATGCATCGTGGGAAGTCCTCTGCAGCATGAACTCGCAGCAGGAGGTCAGGTAAGCTGATCCAGCCTGAGAATGAAAGGAGGCTTAGACTTGTATTGGTCTTTGTGAGCTGCAGCGGCTCTCACTGCAAACCTCTGACCTTCAGCACAACTGCCAAACACTTTATATCATTTCAGGAATTATTCAGCTCTATATTTAAAAGCAATACTTTACTCTGGGTCATTACCCCTGTACAACATTGAGACATGTTCTGAAGGATTCCATAAAAGATATTAAAGATTCCAGGGAATTCATGACACTACTTTGCCCGATTTATTATACCAGAGTAAATCATACCACAGTAATGGTGATCAGAAATCCACTTTGCATTAATAGTATGTGTGGAAAGTGGAGAGGGTACTGATGATGAGCGTTTGGGTCAGTACGGTGTGAGTGCCCTCAATTACCCCGTCCTGTCTGCGGTGGCCCCACAACGTGCAGGTGGACGAGCTCGGAGCCTCTGATGCAGGCAGATGATGTCACACGTGAAGGATGCAGCAGTCTGATACTGACGGACCTGTTCATCGAAGAGAATAACAGGAGAGTAATAACTGCTATTGCTTTAGCACTTTGTTATACAGCAGCTACAAGTACGTCACAATTAGATCCGTGTATCCAAAAGGAGTCTGCACATGTGTAGCACACGTGCGAAAGCTGTACACATGTTCAGAACTGAAGGACACAACCGTGAAATTCACACAGTCTGACACATATAAAAATTACATTTCAGCAGCTGTGATGAGAAAGCATGAAGCAAAGTGTAGCTGCTGCTGTCACAGATCAGCTGTGATGCAGGAAAAGGACCTTTTATCCACAGCCACAAACACACCATCCAGGCTGAAACTGGGAAGAGACAGAACACACAGCAGGAGGATGACAACGCAACCAAAGACAGAGGAACACTCAGACAATATACACAACTGAAGTAATTAGGGAGATAAGACACACACCAGGGAGCACAGCTGAGACGAGTCACTGAAGACAAGACTAGGGAGGAAAAAGTAAATACCAAACACAAGAGACTAGAGATGATTCAAATAAGACAGGAAGTAAGAAACTCAGAGGCAGGAACTGAACAGGCTGATTTAGCAGAAATGGACTGAATGGGAAAACAAAGGGAATTAACAACCTAACAGCAACAGCAGGCAGAGAACTAAGAGCACAAAGAACAGGAGACATGAAGACAAACTTTACAGACCCAAACAGGGAAAGCAGACAACCACGAGGACAGGACACAGAGCCAGAACAGGAGGCTATGGCACAAACAGAAAGGCAATCAGATGTAAGCTAATGGAACCAAGAACCAGAAGCTAAGATAACAAACTCAGAATAACGAGCTCGTGGTTTCTCAGTCAGGCCCCCCCCTGTTTGGTTGTTGTTTGCACCCCAGATGATGACACAGCAGGTCTTCAGAAACCTGTGGATGACATCACAGGTATTTTTATAATAATCTAGGCTCTTCATGATGTCACAGAGAAGGGATGTCTTTATTTGGCCATCTGAGTCACACAGCTCTGTCTGTGAGCACAGACCCCCCCCCTCCACCCCCCACCAACAACTGTTTAAACTGTTTAGAAGCTGCAGCACATCAGGAGGAACGTGGTTCGAATGGAGCTGAGGATAAACGGAGGGGCTGCTTCAGGGTGTGAGATAAATCAGGATTATTTTGAGCTGTGAATCATGCAAACCTACTCTAGTAAAGTCTAAGTATACATAGCTGGAAATAAGCAGACCTCACTTTAGAAGCAGTCACAGGATCTGGTTGGATCAGCCAGCAGCACCACTCAGGTATGGCGATGACCCATCCTTCCTGTCAGGGTCTTATTGATGAACAGGAAGCACATGTCTGTCATATCTGTGGAGAGGAGGAGCCCAACAAAACATCATAGCATCCAAAATCTGTTTTTAATGGTTTATGCATCACTGCACTATCATTCAAAATACAGAGAAAAAC
Organism: Apistogramma diplotaenia; assembly: GCA_015052665.1. Taxonomy (NCBI): domain Eukaryota; kingdom Metazoa; phylum Chordata; class Actinopteri; order Cichliformes; family Cichlidae; genus Apistogramma; species Apistogramma diplotaenia. Next base: position 4,301 of record VOQJ01024874.1, on the reverse strand, counting down.
AAAGTGCAACAAGAATCTTGGTGGTGAACTGCACGTTTGTCTTGCACTTACGTGATGATGTGTCCTCACAATACAGGGATTAACACGCATCATTTTCTCTCTTCTTTGCATCCTGTAGCCTCGTGAGGAGGCAGGTGTAGATGTACAGTGAGTCTGCGGTTTGTGCTGACCTGTTGTGTGCTGGGAAGATTCATTTTAGAAAATCAGCACACGTAACCTCACACTGACCTTGACTTTGTTATGACAGGAGTATTTCTAAAGGAAAATAATATGTGAATAAATCACATTCTTCCCCAGCGGAGACAAAGCGCGAGGTGAGAGGAGGAAACACAGGTGCTGCTTTAACGGATGAAAACATCCAAATAAGTCAGCGATCAAAGTTTGAGGTTCTTTTTTTTAAAACACAAAAGTCCTGAAACATTAAAAACAAAAGAGCTGATTTTGTGTGATGTGAAGGGTTTTTGCAAGAGGTTATACCTAAAATGTGTTTACTAGTCATGTTGAGTCGGCAGCCTGCCGGTGTGCTATTTTTCATCGCCACTGTAATGCAAATAAAGTGAAAGAGCTTCCCTCAGCAGCGAGGCTGAAAGGTTACATCCTCACTGAGCGTTCTGCTTCATCTTCAAAAGACACAGACGTGCACACCGTACAGCACAAGTGTGCACATGCTGAGTGAGAAGGATGTATTTAACGTACACACAAATGCCTCAGTGCAGATGCTCATTCACAGACTCACACACACACACACGTGCTCTGCAAAGCAAAGATGCTTCTGACTGTGTTAAACAAGACCTTAAATCATCTTTGCCAAACGGAGGGATCAGAGGAGAGAGCGCGAGCGGCGAGGAGGAAGCGATTTCCCTCGCAGGCAAAATGTCATAATAAGTGTATTGTTTTTCAAAGTGAAAACCTTGAATCCAAGTCTCATATCCCTGGAGATGCAAGAGGCTTACTCTTCTTAGCTATTTGCAGTTTCAAATAGATTCCTGCGTGCGTGCATGTGTGTGTGCGTGCATGTGTGCATCTGGGTAGAATATGTGAGATTCTCAGAGAGAAAGAAGTAGAAGATGGAAGCACGGGACCATTGAGGAGAAGGATGGGAGGAAAAAAGATGTAATTATATATTCTCTGCTTCGTTTTAATGAAGTGCAAAAGTAATTCCCTTGTGAAAGCTGCAGTAATTGCCCAAACAGTCTTATTATGTGACAATCATACTTAGAACAAAATGCAGTGTGAAACTGTGAGGGATTGCAAATCAAGAGGAATCATTTTGCAAGAATTCAAGATAATTCAAATACATTTTGTTTTTATTTTTGGAGCAGAATGATTTCTCTCGACTCTCGTTTTCATGTGTCAAACTGCCCTTTCGCCTTGCTATGAATATAACAGGCAATTACAGAGCAGGAGATTTGGCTCATGCTCCCAGCATGCTGCACTCCACACAGTGTAATCTCCTTATCCCAACTCTGATCGGGACATTAGGATGAAAATGTCCGACTTGGCCAGTTTTATGTAACATCTTTGATCTTAAAAAGTTTCAAAGGGGCTGTTCTGCATAAGGAGCCTCTTTGGATGTACAGTGTTTTATTTCAATGCTGCAGTCACAGAATCTGAATGCATGTGACAAGTCCTAATTCTAAGAAGTCTGATATTTAGAGTGCTGCTGGAATAATAATCCACCATTCAGCACCGACAGAAGCTCATGTCTCACCACTTCCTAGTTTCCGTGCTCCCCTGCCGACCTGCTTCTGCTCATTTTAATTCAGTTTGTAATTTCCTTCATTTCTCAGAGTGACTCCCAGCAGCCCTCAGAGAAAACAAACCTGTTGGGCTCCTGCTGCACATTATACCTGTAGGTTGAGAGAGCAATTAGTGATGGTGATTAAACGTGATAGAAAGATTATTCAAGTCCCCTCGTGCCCCCCACTTAAAATGCAACATGTGGTGGCAGCGGTGCTGAGGTGGGAGAAACCACTTCCTTCCTGTCACTGATGGATTTCTCTGCACATTACTTTTGAACACTGATGGAGGACAGTGGTGCTTAAAAGGAAACACTTGCTCTTTGACGGATGCCAAAACTATTCATGGTGGATGTTGGTGATGGCTGGAGGATCTTCTGTAATCAGCCTTTATGGTAATCGCTCTGGGGAATGAGAGCAACACCTGGCCAAGAGCAGAATGGATTCAGGTGTGCATCGACGGACGGAGGATCCTGTAACGACAGCAGCTCCTCTGCAGCTCCAACCTTTGGTTACAGACGGTATATAAGAAATGGATGTAGCCACCAAGCTGCAGCACCAGAGGCATGTTGGTTGTTTGAAGGCAGAAGTGATCAGATTTGGAACAGCGAGTAGAGTTGTATCCATAAACCGTATGGGAGCAACAAACAGACTCAGGAGCTACTAGAATGCCACCCACCAAACCTGAGGATGGCTTTACCTCACCGCCAGCCACAGTCACGGTCACACCTGTCAACATGTTTACTTCTGCTTTAAAATGGAATATTTTAACATGGAAGTCTATGAAAGCAGCCTGAATTAGACGTTAAAGGACTGGCAGTCAAGCACTTTCATATATTCTGCAATCATCTTTGGATAACACCAGTTCATGTAAGTCTTCTTTTAGCATCAGGAAAGAGCCAACATGAAAGTGTCACTGATGAGTCCGTTTATTCGATATTGGAGACATTTTTTTGTCATTACGTTATATAAACAATTGCTTATAAATAGCGTTTGTCATTTGTTTCAGGATGCTTTGGTGTCATGTTTGTTTTTAGTTTCATTTCCTGAACAGTTTGTGGTCAACCCTGTTCAACACTTCATATCACTGAGTGGAATAAAAGCATCTGTGGTTCCTCCACTGTAGGTTCACAGGTTCTTAATGAGAGTGGAAGTATTGTGTTAGTCCTCAAAGCACATAACTGATTTTAACAGCATCAATGGACATTTACATTCAGTGCCTCTAATCCACACCGAGTCCAATAACCGCAAAGGCGTAATCAGTTTAAATGGCTGGACCGGAAACTATTAACAGACACGAGCACACAGCTCCGAGCCTCTCTGTGTGGCAGCAAACATTACAGGGCTGCCATGACTGTAAAGAGGATGGTTGACAAATCAGCTAAAAGCCAACATAAAAAATACAGCATGTTTAAAGATGCTGAGGATAAGAGTACAGCTCCCTCTCAGCCAAACTCCAACAGATGAAAGCGATCTTGTGATTACATGCAGGGTGAAAAAGATTCTCTAATACTCCATATGAAGAAGTCCTGCTGTTTTAGACTGTCTGTAGCTGAGGGTGTTTCAATTAATCAGGGATTTAAAGGCTAGCAGTGCAATGAAGTTAGTAGTGAAGCAATTTGAGCCCTGCGTGAGCTCTTTGAGCAAAGCCTCACCACCAGCAATGCTGATTTGATTGAGGAATTATCCAGAAGGGACAACATGGAAACATGGGTTCTTTAATATAAAGATGTTATTAAAAACAGAATAACTAGTATTCTTTTGGCAGTAATCAGATTACTTTGCTGACTTTTGAAACGCCATGTGTTTACTGAATGTCTTTTATATAGTGGCTCGCTACACATTTACAGCTCCTTACTTTCATCCGTGGACCTGCCCAGAACTATCCATCCGTCCGTCCGTCCATCCATCCATCCATCCGTCCATCCATCCATCTGTCCGTCCATCCATCCATCCGTCCATCCATCCGTCCATCCATCCATCCATCCGTCCATCCATCCGTCCATCCATCCATCTGTCCATCCATCTGTCCATCCATCCGTCCATCCATCCATCCATCCATCCATCTGTCCGTCCATCCATCCGTCCATCCATCCATCTGTCCATCCGTCCGTCCATCTGTCCGTCCATCCATCTGTCCGTCCATCCATCCATCCGTCCATCCATCCGTCCGTCCATCCATCTGTCCGTCTGTCCATCCGTCCGTCCATCCATCCATCTGTCCGTCCATCCATCCGTCCGTCCGTCCATCCATCCATCCATCCATCCATCCATCCATCCGTCCATCCATCCATCCATCCATCCGTCCGTCCATCCATCCATCCATCCACCTGTCCGTCCATCCATCTGTCCATCCATCCACCTGTCCGTCCGTCCGTCCATCCATCCATCCATCCGTCCGTCCATCCATCCGTCCGTCTGTCCGTCCGTCCGTCCGTCCATCCATCCGTCCATCCATCCATCCATCCATCCGTCCATCCGTCCGTCCGTCCGTCCGTCCATCCGTCCATCCATCCATCCATCCCACACATTGATCGTACCACCGCAGAAACAGATTGGTTT
>VOQJ01024873.1:0-11502 GCA_015052665.1 Apistogramma diplotaenia | reverse complement strand
CCACAGTCTGTGGGGTTATTTAGTTTTAAATTGCCCGAAGCTGTGAATGTCCTTCTGTAAGAGCGCCCCGCAGCAGACTGGTGACCTCTCACCCCATTAAAAATATAGTACAATTTGTCCCTTTAAGTTACTTTTTGACATTCCGCTTAACTGGAGGAGAAAGCGAAATTAAAAAAATAACGTAAATGGCTAAATTGTTCTATATTTTTAAGTAGGGGGCGTGGTCGGATGCAGCTCTCGGCCTTGGAGTTTGAGATGAGTGCCATAGAGCTACAGTTTTTTTTACTGCTCAAACTCTGACACTTAGCGCGCCACCGCCACCTACTGTAGTTTATGTGCAATTACACTTTATTATAGTACGGCAAAAAAAAAATAGACGCGTTCCCGGGGTCAGACGCGCCCCCCCTGGCAGCGCACCACGCCCCCCCGTGGGGGCGTGCCCCACTATTTGAGAAGCACTGAGCTAAGAACAGGAAACTGAGACTAGTTACATGTTTTTAAACGTGTGTCATGTCTCATGCAGGAGGCTTCTACAGCTTTGAAAACATATTTTGGACTGAGAAGACAGATGGTTTGCAAGAGGAGTCAAAGAGGCCATCTATTGCCCACTGTGAAGAACCATCATTAAAGACAGGACCCTTCCCAGGCGCTCCAACCACAATTCACACTTTACTTCAGGTGATCTCAATAGGTCACACCCAAAACCCCCACCGGTTATGACCCATGCCTTTTTCTCACACTTTTGCAAATGTGAGAACGCACGTGATTATTAGTGAGTCAATGACTCTTTACAAAGAAGGAATCCCCCACTCTACACCATTCACTTTTAGAACTGAAGAAGCCTCTCATAAAACGTTTCCACGGACAAGGTCCCGGTGCTGGTTCTAAGGAACTGCCGAACCCCTTAAGAACGAGCCTGCGCTTCCAACTTTGGAAGCTGGTATGTGGGTGTGGGCGGCTCCAGAACATGCTCCACTTTTGCAAACTTTACTTCTTGTGCTGTGAACATATTTTACCATCCAAAACCCCCCCAAAAACTTCAATATGTGTGTGCAGCACAGATGTATACAGAGACAGTGAAAATGACCAAAAAGTATATGTTTTGATTCTGTCATGAATTGAACTATGCATCAAGTTCGGCCTTCAAGGCCCAACCTTAACCACGGCTGTGAAAAGCTCATCGTTTCTCTCATGTAATTCACACCTTACAGTGAAATGGCGGTGAAAAGCTTTACATCACTATGGCTAAACCACGGCCCTCTGCCACTTGCTTCACACGATCCTTGGTTCCAGATCAGCTAGTTTGTGATGCTGGAACGGAACTGATTTATTGGCCAAGAACTGAGCGGAAAAAGTGCTGAAAGAGCCGTGTCTGTGGAAAAGGACTATCAGAAAAACACACACACAAAAATCTGCAGCAACTGTGATGCTGTCATGCCAACATGGATGATACGTCACATTGAAAGTCCATTAAAACTTATACAAATCACTTCTGTGATATTTCTGTCATATTTTGGCTTCTGTGAACACTCAAGTCACACAGTACACTGATATGACTTGTTGACTAGTACCTGCCCCTTGTCCTCTTCTGTTGTTGTTTTTCCCAGTTGTTAACTGGTTGCTTCACCACATCTCACAGTACATTCAAGACACAATAATCCAAAATCACACTTTTACCCAAGTGTTAACACAAAATCACAGAATTAGCGGCACCCTAACCACAATCACAGCAGCCCTGTGAGGAGAGCAGTGTGTTTGCTTGTGCTCTGGAAAAACACATTCTTAGCAAAGGTCAGATGGTATTAGTGTGATGCTGAAGCTCAGGCACACAAAGAGAAAGTGGGCCAGAACAACAATAATTTTGTTTCTGATGCTATTTGTGCAAGTATGCGTTATAATATTGCAATACACGAAGGAATTTGGACAAAGAGTCCATCCGAATGAGCCTCTTCAGAGTCGCATCGTTTGAGTACCATGGAGCAGGCTTGTGGGGATCCGAGGCTGGATTAAACGTACTGAGTTATACTTTGTGCTCTGCCTCGGCGGGCCACATCTTTTTTGATGAAGAGCAGGCAGGCATATTTTTTTCTCCCAGAATGAGGTTGGTTTCCAGGTGAGTTCATTTCCAGAACCAAGGCTTACTGATACACCGCAGAGTCCCAGGGAACAGTGAGAGCAGAGATAAGCACTAGTATGAACACAGAGCCAGGAACAGGTGTGAGTCTGAATGTGATACCGCATGCACTGCCGCAACAATCTGTCGAACGGCGGGTGAATGAGCCGGTCCTTTAAAATATCAGGTAAGTGATTAGACGATGAAGAGCAGGTGTGTCAGCTTGCAAACCAGTGGGAATGCCTGTCAACCCTGGGGTAACCTACCCACTCATGAGAAATGAAGAAAAAAAAACAGAAAGAGGGAACGAGAGGATTTGCTGTCCAGCACTGAAGGCAAGAGGGACCGTGACATAAAGTGCCTCGAGGGATCACCCGAGTCAGTGTGAGACAGGTTTGAAACGCTCTGTAAAAGTAAATATGAAGGTGCATATGTGAGGAACGAGATCACCGTCTCTGACGTTATGCGGCTTGCAACCAAACTGTTAGCAGTCATCCTGTGTTGTGGTTACGTTAGTGCATGTGCATGCACAGGTTTGAACAATAAAACGAAGCAGAATACAAAACCCCCATAATTGAACCCTCATTTGAAGTGTGACTCATGAATAAGACCGAGTTCTGAAAGTGCGCTGCTAGAAGAGAGTCCTCTTTTTTTTTTATGCTGTTGCAGAGCCTCTGACTGAGGACGTATTTTTATTTGTTTTCCCCACAAGCTGTGCTTTTGTATTCGGGCCATGGCGGCATGAAAGGGAAAGATAGCTGTAGTTTTGATTATTATTTAACTGAAACCATAATCCTTCCTGGGTGCTAACCACACTGCAGGTTCAGAATCTGTTTTCTCGAAAGCGTAATAAAACAGAAAAAAAATGCAAATAGGTAATTTCCCAGAGGAGCTTCATTGATAAATTCTGCAAAAGATGATTGATATTTTCTCAGTTGCACTACATACACATACTTACATATTTACACCAAAAACAGACGTGCGTGGTGGAAATAAAAGACTTTTACAGCATGTTCTGCAAGCCATTACTATAAAAACTGTCTTCTTTTACTGCTGATTTAAATTCATGCACTGTGCGCGCACATGTGAGAGAATCAAGCTGTGCTCAGAACAGAGAACTGAGGTATTTTCTCCTCTGATGTCTCCCTGTTTTCTGCCAGGGGCTTTCCAAGAGGCATCTCGAATATTCACAAACATCCATCAATGCCTGAAAGGGTCAGAGACTAGTCACAGCCATTGAGAATCTCTCTCTCTCTCTCTCTCTCTCTCTCTCTCTCTCTCTCTCTCTCTCTCTCTCTCTCACACACACACACACACACACACACACACACCATTTCCTCTTTTTTTTGCTCCTGGAGTTTTCTTTAATAACAGTTTTTCTATCACATCTTTTTCTGAGGCCTGTATAATGTGGTATGTAATGTATATGTTTACTAAATAATAAATGCAACTCGTCGTGAAGTCCAGTCAAAGCAAAGGAAATATAACTGGTGCAGGTGTGTCTTTGTGTGTGTGTGTTTTAAAGTGTGCGGTTAAAGGTTAAGGCTTGAGGCTTCCTGCATTAGATGTCTATGTGTGTGTGGGAGAGTCTTGCAGAAAGAGACAATCATTGTTAAGGACTCTTGTTTTGCTAACTTATGCACAATGCTGTTCCACCCTCACAGTTGCAAATGTGAAGAACAAGCAGGAAGGATAAAGGATGCAAAACAGGCTATCAGCACTAATCATGGTCGTGTTAAGGTGGGTAGTTTGGCGAGGTTTCTCTGTACTTAATGCAAATAGATGAGATGATCTCTTTGGTATATATGGCCAAATACCCCTGTTGACTGCTGCTACCACAGCCCACATTCATTAACATAGCATTTTGGAGAAACAGGCCCAGCATGCACACAAATGAACTCATGCAAGATAACACATATTAGCAGAACATGTGTGCTATGCACCACACACCACGCCCTGCTCACATGCCAGTAAGGTATTAACCACAAAGCAACAATTCTTCGCGCGCGTTCTGTAATATGTGGGCAGAAATAAAGGGACTGAGAAGCACCTTGTATTGTGTTGCTAGACTGTTTGTCTGCATGTGTTGCAGACACACTAGGGTACTTTTCTTTATGTCAACTCGGCTGAAAGCCAGAGTTACTCATGACTTTATTAATTTTTTTGGCCACAGCAGCTGTTTGTTGATAGCATTGAGAGACAGAAAACAGGGTAAAGAGATGGGGAAGACACACGGGAATGAATGTGGTTGACTACTCCACCACTGAGCCACCCAGCTACTCATACCTTTAAAATATATACACTTACATTATACAATCACACACTTGCACACAAGGCTTACAGTTATTTAGAATATTTAGATTACATCAATTCTGTTGAGGACATGCAACTTATTCTTCCTCATGAGACACTTTATTAGGCACACCTTGATAGTTCTGGGTTGGTTTTGCCTTCAGAATTGCCTTAAATAATCATGGCATTGATTCAACATGGTGCTGTAAACATTTCTCAGAGATTTTGGTGCATACTGACATGATAGCATCCGACAGTCGCAGCAGATAGGTCAGCTGCATCCATGGTGTGACTCTCCCATCTCACCACATCCCGGAGGTGACTCTCTGTCATGTTCAAGAAGCATGCGTGAGATTACTGGAACTTTGTGCCATTGTGGTCATAAAGGGATGAACATGGCCATTTAAACAATTTAACATTTAAACACAAACCGAGACTCATTGTAGCTTCAGGTCCCTCAAGCTACAATCACATTCAAGTGTGGTCTTCTGCTGTTCTCGCCCACGAGCTTCAATTATTGACATGTTTTGGATTCAGGGTGCTCTTCTCTCTACCTTGCTTGTAACGAGAGGTTGCCTGAAGTCACTGTTGCCTTCCTGTCAGCTCAAAGCAGTTCATTCTCCTCAGACCTCTGGCAACAACAAGAAATTTTCACTCAAACAACTGCCACTCGCTGGATATTTTCTCATTTTCAGCCCTTTCTCTGTAAACCCTAGTGATGCTTGTGTGAGAAAATCCCAAAGGATCAGCAGTTTTTGAAATATTCACTGTCACCGCTCTGGGACCAACATCCACGCCGGATTCAAAGTCACTTAAATCCGCTTTCTTTCCCATTCTGATTTTCAATTTGAACTTCAGCAGGTCATTATCGCCATGTCTACATGACTAGATGAGGTTGTTATGGTCCTGGACCATAACAGGTTTCCTCCCACAGACCAAAGCCATACAGTTACTGGGGTTAGTTTAATTGGTCCATAGGTGTGAATGTGAGTGTGGATGGTATTTTCTCAGTTGCTTTACTATAGAGTTTTATTCCTTCCTCAGTGTCCCATCCTCTTGTGTCAAGTCTATTATGTTCAGTTTTGCACTCACTGCTTTATTTTGAGTTTGTGTTCCTTATGCTTTGCCTTTAGTTTCTCTTCCTTCTTTGTCTGCGGGTGAGTGAAACCTTTGAACTTCTTAATTGCAGGTATGAATACACGAATGTCCGTTTTTCTTTTGTCTTGCTGTAAAACAGTTCTGTACATTGAGTTCTCGTATTTGATCGAAAATCTCACAAACGTATTATTTTGTCCGTTTTTCACTTTACCTTAAATGACAAATTATTATTTTTATGTTAACCAAGCCTAATTTATTGGTCTGTCTTTTGAAATGTGTTTCAAGGTTGCACCATATCAGATAAAAGGGAGACTGGAAATTAGTTTTGTGGTGCTCACAGCATGGTGTTCATGGACTAATTCCAGATTTCAAAGGCTCAAATAGCCCTCTGTGCTTATACACCAGAGAGCAATAATAGTAAGGAAGTGATGAAAAGTATTTGGAGCAAAGCTATTATTGACCCTGGGGTTTGTGGTAACCCTACATCAGGTTTACATCTTCCAATTAAAAATGTGTGGCAGCTAGTTACTTTCATACATATCACTTTTGGCCCAATAAAATTTAAAATGACAAAGAACAAACCTTGAGTCTTGCTATCAGAGCTCATGCAGCATCTCACCTTAGGGAAAAGAGCTTTTACATTGAGAAACTACAGCCAACTCAGATACTCTCCCCAGTCCAACACAACATCAGAGACAAAACAGGGTCAGGCAACAGGAAGGACAATGCTGAAACAATGAATGCATGAGATGATCTGACAGAGGACAAGGAAGCTCACAGTTCATGCACAGAGGAGGAGAGAGACAGAGGCAGGTACAGAGCACAGTATGGTAGGAAAGCATATAGGTGAAGAATAAAGGAAATAAAGGTGAGAAGCACTCTCTGGGAAGCATTTCATTTGAAGGGAATGGTATAGTATTTTATTCTTTTCACTCTGAGATGTTTGTAATGCAGTAAAAATCTGAGGTCAAATGTGCTATAATATTTGGATGCAAACCATAATATATTTAGAAACTCCACATACTGTAGCAACATAATTTTCAAAATGTTGCCAGGACAAACAAAGGCAGTAGAATTTTTTAAAGGCAAGACATTTTAAAGACAAGATGAGAAAGTTTGACCTCATTTGACTTTGAAGATTTGGTCAGAGGTCCAAAGTATTGAGATATATCATATTCATCATCCCTTATATGGCTGTAGCTCAAAAGGAAGAGCAGGTCACTTTCAAGTTGCTCTCTGATGCAACTGTTGGAGTATGAATCTGTCTAAATGGTAGATAGAAAACAGTGCTGGTATGAATATGTGCGGATGAGACATGGTGTATAACACGCTTTGAGTGAGTTTCTAAGTTATAAGGCTTTTTGTCAATTTTCAGCCAATAACTCATCACGTTGACCTTGAACACCTTGGTGGATGTAAACCAAATTTTAATGGATTGTTAACATTCATCAGAATTCATTCAGAAGGTTTCGAGTTATTGTGTTTATAGACAGAATGACACACACACACCCTGCAGGACTCAGGATCAAACAACCAACTTGGTAATTAGTTGGCCACCCACTCTACTTCCTGAGCCACAGCTGCCTCTGAAGAAAATCTCAAGAGCACAAGAGCCTAAGACATTATTCTAGCTTCAGAACTGCGCAGGTCGCTGTCATGTCTGAGGTCTGAGGTGCCAGAAAAAGCTCAGTTGTCTTGGTCATAGATGTGTTGGTGGCATGAGGGGAAAGTAGGTATCCAGTCCTGACATAATTAGTATTTTTACACAGTAGTTTTAAACACCACCAGTATGCTAATTTCAGGAAATACAGAATACAATCAGTATAGTTCAGTAAAAACATTCACATACATGAAGGAAAAATTGAAAAAACTGCAGTTTTGACAAAATACCTGAAATGCTGACATGTTCAATGCTGCACGAATCCTGTTTGAACTCAGTGCGTGTAACTTCAGAGCTGATGCATGAACAGAGAAGTGTTGAGAATGGATTGGTATGTGAATGCAAAGTTGTAACATCCGTGCTAAAGTGATGCAAACCGCACGCAACCGTTTGAATTCACTTTCATCACAAATACAGTTTTCATCATATTCCATCACTGTGAGCTTCTATTGTGCGCAATTAAAATGTTTCCCTACATATAATCTATAACTTGTACCTCTACCTTGTTGTAGAAAAAATACAGCTACAATTAATGACTATTTTCAGTATTAGTTTCATTACTGTTCACTGCTTTTTCTCTGCAAAATAAATATGATGACAATGAATGCAGATCCAGCCAGGATCAGTCAGAAGATCTTTGCCATCTTCAGCACTCTTACATGTCTCTGCTCTTTTTTCTGTCTTAGTCGCCACTGACTTTTATTTCACTTTCTGTCTTTATAAGTGGCTCTCCCTCAACCACAGGGTGGCACTGCTCACTGGAAAAAAAAATACAGTATATGGAGAGAACAAACTCAATCTAAGCCGATGAGCCATCCGCACAAAAGTTACACAGAGACATGGATATGTTTTCACCATCATCAGACCATCAGAGGGAGGACAACAGGACTACTGCAGCCTCCTCAGCCCAGGCACACAGCTCTGACTGTCACCACAGCGGTTTCAATCACCCTCAACCATTCACTCTGGGAGGCAGGAAGAACTGCAGGGCTCTCAGGATGCAGAATGAGTGGCACATTAGACTGGTGTGTCATAGTATCACAGCATCATACTCTAACAATCGTATCATATGGATTCATGCTTGTATGCTCCCTATCTCAGGCAAATACAAAGATGCATGAATAGATCAAGCATGCTAGTAAATAATAATTATTTATAATGAATTTAGAATTGAAATATGTTCCTTTTGTTTTAAATTGTTATGCGCGTAAACATCATGCACCCTTAAATATTTTTTCTCACCTGCAAGAAACCACTTCCTTTTCTTGGCACCACCTCTACAAACGCACGCACGAGTGATGGTGAAGCTTGCTACCGTAAGAGATATTTTTTGACATTATTTGATTTGATTTATTGCTTCCTTCAGTTTTGGAGATTGCTGCAGATTACTACAGAGCTTTCTTGGTGTCTGAAGGTGACTCAGTGACGCTATCTAACATACACACAGAAAATCAGCTGTACCAAAGGCTGGTCTCTTTTTTAATATTACATTAAAACAAACTTCATTTAAAACAAACAAAAACAAAAAAATGTAAATATATTTGCTTGAAAATTATTTTCTCTAGTCATGCTAATGTCTACACACACACATGCACACACTGTACACCCTCCCCCATACAGATTTTCTCCAGATCTTTCAGGTTTATGGGCTGTTGCTGGGCAACACTGAGTTTTGGCTGCCTCCAGAAATTTTCTATAGGGTTCAGGTCTGGAGACTAGCTGGGCCATTCCGGGACCTTCCTTTTACACGGAGCCACTCCTTAGTTGTTCTGGCTGTGTGTTTTGGGTCATTGTCATGCTGAAGACCAGCCACAGGAAAGAGGCTGTAGGCCAGAATCTCGCGATACACGACCCCATCCATGCTCACTCACTTCAACACGGTGCAGTCATCCTGTCCCCTTTGCAGAAAAGCACCCCCAGAGGTATGATGTTTCCCATGCTTCATTCTTTGTAGGTGGGTGGGAAAATGCAAAATTGGCAGTGTATCAAATACTTATTTTCCCCATTGTATGTTGACACTTTGCTATATTATTCAAAATGAGATTTATGGTGATAATAGATCTACCAAGGGCATTGCCAGTACCATCAGGTTTATCAGGGCAGGCGAAGAACCAAGGATTAAACCCAGGAGGCCTGCGTGCCATGGCACAGGACTGGGTGATGTCAGTTGATCTGGACTGACAACTAAAAATCCCATCTCACATCACCCCGCCTGCCTCGAGACCGGACATTATCCTGGTGTCAAGCTCCACAAGACGGTTTATCCTTTTGGAAGTGACATGGCATCCCAGGGCAAAGCAGGAGGTCAACCATTAAAACCAATGTGGAGGCAGCAGAAAAAGTTTCAAGATGGCTGTGGCTAAAGAGAATTTCATTCATGTCATGTCATAATACATCAGAATTGGGGGACATAATTAGCCACTTGGGCACAGGATGGGGTTTGATCAACCCCCGTCAGGTCTGTTGGGAGAGGGTGCCTGTTGTAAGACCCGAAACACCTCATGAAGCCAGGATGCAACACTGAAGATGTGTCCAAGGTAGAGCAGAAGATGAACGTTACAGTAATGAATACCACACCTGTAAAAGACTGTGGACTGTTTGACACCTTTGAAAAGTGCGAGTTTCCTGTTCACATGCTTTCTTTCCAGAAGGCCACGTGTGTGAGCAGCAATAAAGGAAGTGAGAAGCACCTTTTGTAAAGGTGCAGAACTCTTCATCTGCATGTGGGGCGGATAAACAAATGTAAATTTCTGTAAGTTACTCATAACGCATAATTTCCTAATGAATTAATCGTTTCCAGAGACATTCCAAAGAGGTTCAATGATTTATTTGGTTTTGCATGATCAAGTGGGTATCTAATGCCAACTTCTCTGAGCATATTTCAAATATTCTTTTTAAACTGTGCTTTCATTATGTTCAACCTGCAGCAGAGCAGAGTACTGCACTGTAATGTAGTCATTTTCCACTACAATGCCCCAAAGGTGGAAATTGCACCCATCAGCACAACACTTCTGATCAGCACACGTTCTTTTATTATTACGCCTCCTATTTTTACTGCTTATATACCAATGCCTTCATTTATTTCAAGGGGAGAATGAGGTAGGTTTTATTTCTAGCATTATCAAAAATAAAACTGTATAAACAATATAAATATACAATATTAAATATATATAGAAAGATATAGAGATCATGTATATGCACATACACATATACATTTACATTCAGACACACATATAAAGCTTACAAAATTTCTGCTTCAGTTCAGTTGAGGATGTACACCTTAATCTACAATCAGATTGCCCTGGAAACGGCTTTAACTCTTCATAGCACAGGTTCAACAAAATGCCGGCAACATTCCTCAGAGATTTTGATCCAAAGGTATTCTGCTTCAAGGTTTGTGGTCGACTGCAGCATCGAACAAGTCCTGAGATCACCAGAGGGCTTCTAATGAAGCGTCTTGTCCAGTTTTACTCTCAAACGAAGCTTAATGAGAGTATACCACACAGCGGGGGAGAGAGGAAATGGGTTTGATTCTTGTAACAGCGGGTTTTGTTCTTTTGTTTAGCACCTGAAAGGTGTTGACAAAGCTTAGATTTTCCCATCTCAAAGCCTTCACACTATTAGCAGAACTCACACGATGCAGGAAACAAGAAAGTTAGTCTGTTTATAGCGACCAAGTCCTGAGACAAACTGTCAAAATACTTGCTAATTGCTAATGCTAATTAATATTCATACATGTCTCTTAAAAAAAAAGCAGAGTTCTGGTCAATATTTTAAACAGCACCTCTGACTTTGTTTTTTTTTGTGTTGATACTTTTTCTGAATCAATAATAATTCTGACATGCTAACATTAACAGTGGCTACATTTGGTATTGCGTCATGTGACAGCTGATTATGACACTGCTGAACATTTTCCATGTAAACGGCCTGCTGATGTTAAATATTTGAGTTTTCAGTGTCATGAAGCAGAACAAGTACAGTCACTGTTAGCTGCATCACAAACGGAGCAACACAACAAAATCAGTCAGTTCCAGTTTTTTTCATAGATGTTCTAAGAATCGCTGAGTGCACGACGTGCTGCACAACTGTGAAGTGTCACACAGCAGTCTGAACCTGGTGGGCAGAATGTATTAAACTATGCAGATGTGGTTTTGCACTTGAAAATTGCTTCTTTGCGCAGGTGCATCATATATTTCCGTTTATGGAACGAGTGACTCGCATACACACACACACACACACACACACACACACACACACACACACACACACACACACACACACACACACACACACACACACACACACACACACACACACACACACACACACACACACGGAT